>QEPC01013929.1:2536677-2622110 GCA_003113815.1 Sphenodon punctatus
CGCAGTCCCTCAGTAAACCAAGGGGCCCTGCGGTGACGAGCCCAAGGCAGAAGGCGTCTCGGAGCCACCCTGTCGATGGCCTCCTCCAGCAAGTTGTTCCAATGCTGAACCAGCTCATCCACAGAGTGGCCGTCCACGTCCAGGGTTAACTCCCTCAGAGCCTCCTGGAACCGCTGGGGCTCCATCAGTCTCCAAGGGCGGACCATCCTAAGTGGTGTATCTTGATGTATCTCCAGGTAACCATGGTGAATGGGAGATACAGACCCATCGATAGTACAGGAGCTAGTATGAAAAACCTAGACATGTTAAGTCTGAGGGGGCTCTAGACTGTTTTGGTCAAAGCAATTCCTTCCTCATCTCTTAGTAACATTTCTCTCCTTATACATCTGCTTGATTTTGCTTTCAGACCTCAGTTACTCCTGCTCCAGCTTCTTTGGCATAATGTTACCTCTACAGTGCAAAGCAAGCCTTCACATAGGAAAAACATAATTCACAGAAATTTTGGGGGGTTAGCTTTAATTTGCTATCAAATTTAGTTATTTTGTCTGTGATAGTTATGGCTACCTATTTATTTATTTATTTATTTATTTATTTTTGCTTGCTTTACTTAACCCATTTTCTTGGCCGAAAGCTATTTTGTTCTTCTGTGCATCATTGTAGTAATCTCTTGATGTGGCATCAGTGAATCTCCCACTGATATTGGTGGAAGCTACATGCCTGTTTCATTGCAGGAGTTTAGAGTTATGGCAGGCAGAAGCAGAATGAAAATAGAAGACTCGGTCAGTGCAACAAAGATTGATAATAGCAGTGAGGATTTTGCTGAGCAGAAGGAAGGATTTGAACACAGTAAGCTTTCCTACCCTGTGTGAACTTGAGTTATCTGGGCTCCACTAGCTAAAGAAAAAAGAGCTCAGGAGACCATCCAAGTCAGAGTGTGCGGCTTTCATGATACAGGTAGCAGACCTGTCAAAGTACCAGGTCACCTGCCAGAATCTTTCTGCCTCAGTCTTACTGGCATCCTTCCTATTTATGGTCCTTCAGAACTGTAAATCCCACATACGGAGTGTCAGAGCCACCCCAGTCCATCTGTAGAACTGCTCACAGATTTAACTTGGTTGAAAAAATACGATAAGGAAACATCAGCAAGAATTGCAACCTCAACAGACAGGTTTCCATCCTCTTCTTTTTTTATCATTATCCTTCATCCCCCCACCCCCACCCCCTTGCTCTTCATGACAGTTGTACTTTTGTTTTATAAGGAACTCTACTTTGGTTGGTTTGTGAAGTTCCATGTGTGCTTGTGGCAGTCTGTAAGTAATCAGTAACGCTGCATTAGCATGACTGTAAAAATATATGCTGTCTCTATTGGCCAGTCATACACACCTGCTTACTAGTAGGGGTCGGGAATAGAACATGGGCAGGCAAAATTCTGCCACCTGTTCCTCTGCATTATTGATTGATTGATTGATAAATATTTGTTAGCTGCCCCCTCATGCCTACGGCATCTCGGGGCAGCTTACAGCATAAAAACACACAATAAAATTCATTAAAACAATGTTTTAAAAATACAATCCCCCACCCTACCCTTCGAAGGCCTGGACGAACAGCCAGGTCTTGCAGGCTCGCCGAAACGCCAACAGACCTGGGGCCAGATGGGTTTCCTCCGGGAGGGAATTCCAGAGCCTCGGCCCGGCCACCAAGAACGCCCTCTCCATTGTGGCCCCCCGCTTTACCAGGGGACCTCCAAAAAGGCACCCCCGGTGGACCGCAGGGATTGCTCTGAGGCGCAGAGGACGAGGTGGTCCCCAAGGTATGAGGGGCCCAGACCGTGCAGGGCTTTATAGATCAACACTAGCACCTTGAATCGGGCTCAGCAGGCTATACTAGGGATGGGACATCTGGCAAAAAACCGGCTACCGGTTACCGGTTTGCAAAAAAACGGTTTACCGGATTAAAACCGGTTTACCGGTGCCGGATCTATTGCATTGATTTCAATGGGGAACTGTCAGTGTCCCCATTGAAATCAGTGGGGGGAAAAACAATCCCTCCCCCTCCCAGGCTGTGCAGGTGGAAGAGGGGACAACCCCCACCCACCCTGCCCAGCCTGGATTTTTTTTAAAAAAAAAATTCCCCGGAGCCCGCACCAGCAGGTAGGTGCTAGGGTGATCCCTGGGGTGGGGGGTGGTTTAACACCCCCCCACCCCAGGGATCACCCTACCCCCCCACCCAAGGATCACCTACCTTTGGTGCTCTGGGCGGCGGCAGTATGGCGCTCCAGGCGGCTTCAGCGCTGGCTGTGACTGCTGGCTTCAGTGCTTACTAGGCCTTCTGGGAAAACCCAGAAGTTCCCCGGAAGGCCTAGTAAGCACTGAAGCCAGCAGCCACAGCCAGCGCTGAAGCCACCCAGAGCTGCCGCCGCCGCTGCCCGGAGCACCAAAGGTGGGTGGAGGGTGTCTCTTCTTCCACCCATGCAGCCTGGACGGGGGAGGGAAAAGTAGTTGGGGTTTTTTTCTTTCTTTTTTTACATTGCGGCCATTCATTTCAATGGCCGCAATGTAAAAAAATCCAGCACGACATCCGGTACCAGTACCCCCAATATATGGATTAATCCGATACTGCTGGTACAGCAAAATACCGGCAGTATCGGATACCGGATAATCTGAACTTCCCACCCTACGCTATAGGCAGCCAGTGCAGAGTACAGAGCACAGGCGTTATGTGCTCCCGCCTTCCCGTCCCCATAAGGAGACAGGCCGAAGCATTCTGCACCAGATGCAGCCTCCGAACCAGAAACAAGGGAAGTTCCACATACAGCGCATTACAGTAGTCTAGCCTTGAGGTGATGAAGGCATGAATGAGGGTGGTCAGGCCGGGCCTGGAAATGTATGGACACAGCCTCTGTACCAGATATAGCTGTCAGAAGATGGCCTTAGCCACCATCTCTACCTGCCGATCCAGCCGGAGCCCCGAGTCCAACACCACCCCCAGACTCCGAACCTGCTGGGCTACAGGAGGGCGGACCCCCTCTACCAGGGGAGCCAGTACCTTCCTTGCCCTTCCCACCACCATCACCTCCGTCTTATTAGGATTAAGCTTCAGTCTGCTCTGCCACAATCAATCCGCCACGGCCTCCAAACACTGGGAAAGTAAGGAGACAGCAGGAGCTGGGTCGGTTGAAAATGAAAGGTACAGCTGAGTATCATCAGCATATTGGTGACATCGCACCCCGAACCCTCTCACAATCTCCCCCAGGGGCTGCATATATACATTAAATAATAGCGGAGACAAGATCGAACCCTGCAGAACGCCACAGGTCGAGGCCCAGGGGCTTGATGTTTCAGCCCCCAGCACCACCCACTGGCTTCTCCCTGAGAGGAATGAGCGGAACCACCCTAGGACAGTCCCATCCAGACCCCCCAGGTCTTGCAGCCATCTCAGCAGCAGCCCATGGTCCATGGTGTCAAATGCGACTGAGAGATCGAGGAATGTTGAACATCCTGCGTCCATCTCCCGGCGGAGATTATCCACCAAGGCCACCAACGCTATCTCCCGTACCATAGCCAGGGCGGAACCCAGATTGAAAAGGGTCCAGGAAACCAACGCTGTCCAAATGCATCTGGAGCTGCAGTGTCACTGCCCGTTCAATAACCTTCCCTAAAAAGAGAAGATTAGAGATGGGTCGGTAGCTGGCGAGAGCGTCCACATCCAAAGATGGCCTCTTCAGCAGGGGGCGCACCACCGTCTCTTTGAGACTGGGTGACAATCTCCCCTGCCGAAGGGACGCGTTCACTACCCTCGCCAGCACCGTCCTCAAGGTCTCCCTGGAGGCTTTCACCAACCAGGACGGACACGGATCTAGTTCACAACTAGTGGCTCTAACAGACCCCAGGACATTCACCGCATCAGCCGGCGTCACTTCCTGAAACTCATCCCAGAAAGATCGACCAGACGGTGCCTCCATAACCTCATGCCCCTCGCTTACTGCTTCCAATCCGGGCATTACTGCCTCCATTAACAGGCTTGTGGTGTGGGTGGGGCATGGTAGTCTTGCTCCCCAGATAGGAGGGTTTCCTGAATTGCAAATACAGCCTGGGATGTGCACTGCAGGTTACAGAGAGGGTTCTCCTTGCTTGTTGCTGAACAAGCAGGACAGCCTTGATCCCACAAACAGCATAAGCACTTGCTAAACGTTAAGCATGTGTGTTGTCTCAGTGACTTCAGGACACATGATAATCTCAGTGACTTCAACTGAAAGTGAAGAAGCATTTCATTTACTTTCATTTTCATTTTGTACCCCGCAAACTACACCGTAAGTGTCTCGTAGTGGCTTACATTGACAAATGAAATACGGTATAAATACAATACATAATAACCAGTACACAATATAATACATAATCTAAACAATACATAATCTAAACATATATCAAACATCAACCCAATAGCAGTCAACTTGAAAGAAAATATACAAACCCAACCTCCCTTCCATTCTAAACCCCAATTCCCACCCCAACCCATTCCCTGCTTCCTGCTCTCACCAGGCAGCCCCAACCCTCCCGCTGCACCCACCTCAGACCTGGGGCTGCCCTCAGGACCTCCCCCATCCCTATTCCAGTCCAACCTATTTCACCCCACAAATCACATCTCCAAGAGGCTCTGCTACAAATGCACGGGCCTACAGCCCTGCCAACAGTAATATTTTAAGCTGGCCCAACAGAGCCAGATTCCAAAGAGTATGGATCCAAGCCCCACCCCCTTCCCCATGGCAGGATGGAGGAGGAACAGTCCAAAGGTGGGGGCAGTCTGGAGAGTGCAGCGGGGCTCCTAGGTGCAGAGCTCTGAAGGTCCTCCTCGAACTCCTCTCTGCTGATCTGGGGTCTTGCCTCCACCCCCTTCACATGGAGAGGCCGCATCCGCACGTCCTGACGAAAGTGAAGAAGCGTGTATTTAAGTGTCTCATGAGATCACAGGGACATAATGTTTCAGTACCTTGCATGATCAGGCCCTTAATGCTTAACTTTCCTTTTCATCTGTGATTGTTCTTAAGCTATCAATGTACATATTTTTCTGCATTGAAAAACCCTGATTTCCCCTCATCAAAAACAAGTCATAAACTCTCAAACAGTTTTATGTATTTACAGAAAGGTTGATGTGCACTTTGTCGGAGAGAGGGTTTGTGCCCTGCAGGGGTGGCGGCAAAAGGAGATTTTTTTATGGATGGGAATTGTTGAGCCTATCTGAGCAGACTTGATTTTACTGTGTCTCAGCCCCAACAGTCATCTTGTATAGCGAGAAGTGCTGGGTATTTAAAATAACCCTGTGAGGCTTGGAGCAGGCTTTTAGCATAACTAGGCAAAGACATTACTACCTCAGCTTTTGGGCCTAGTGTAGCAGGATGCCTGAGAAGGGACAGAAGCAGGGGACCTCGGTATGCATCTTTTAATTCGGTGGTGTGCATGGTGAGGAGTTCTGGGCGTGGTGCCTTATTGGTGAAATGTGACATTAAGTCAGCTTTTCATCTCCTCCCCGTGTGCAGGGCATGAAATTTCAGATCCAACTCCAGGAGGCAAAAAAAATAATAAAAAAATCACTTGCCAGACTTTATCCTGATATTAATGCAAAGTAACAGACAAATACTGAATTTCAGTATCATTCCAAACTATACTATGACTTAAACAAGTAAAGGCAAGAATGAAAAACTGCAGGGTTTAATAGCTCTGAGAAATAAAGAGCCAGGAAAATATTGTATCACAAGGTTTACATGCCCCACTCTAGAACAGCCGTTAAATGGTTAAAAACCAAGGACTGCTGACTGGACTGAGGAGAAGGGAGCGTAGATGAAGGCATGCGCAACTGCATGATCTGGACCCTCCTGAGCGCACCTCTTAACCACCCTTGCTGCTGACTTCTGTGTGTTCCTTGGAGCTTGTGCTAATTTCTGAAGTGGCTCCAGTAGGGAAAAAGTTTCCTCACTCCAAATAGTAGGTGTGTGCAGAAGGTACCCCAACCATTTTAATTTTAGTTTTTGTTTACAAAAACCCCTTCGTTCGGGTTTTTTTTGGGTTTTTTTGTAAACAACCCTACCATTTTAGGGTTTCCTCTGGTTTTAAAATTAAAAATTTATTTAAAAAGTCACTGCGCATGCACAAATGGCCACTGGGCTGTTCTGCGCATGGGCACCCCTTTTCCAAAATGGCGTCAGGCAGGCATGTAGTGCTGTGCAGAGACACAGTAAGGGGAAACACTCAGGCACTTGAAGCATAGCACAAGAAAGGTGGTGGGGCTGCATCTGCATGGGAACTCTGAGAGATGTACCATAGGCCTCTAGGCTGGCCACGCCCTCTTTCTCCACCCCCTCTTTTCTCCCTCTTTACTGTATTGAGTGCTGCAGGGAAGTACTCACAGGTAGTGCAGCACAGCTAAAGTGGCATGAATGGGGCAAGCAGACATGGTGGCACAGTAGGATCCTTGTAAAAAGACACCACCACCAAATCCGATGGCCCCTGCAGTGTCCGGCTGCATCTGATGCAGTTGCCTTGCAACTGGGCCCCTCAGGCTTATGGGCCCAGGTGCAGCTGAACCAGTCGCCAACCTCAGTTTTCTGGGCACCAATGGCTCCTGCAAATTTTGCACCCTGCTGTGAACCCTGATGATGATGACTTCTTGGGTTTCAAGTTTCATATTTTTTTTTTTTATTTGACAAGGCTATGCCTATGGGCTGATCAGTTTCTTGTGCAGCCTTTAAGATGTTCAGCCGGATGCTAGAGAGGGCAGTGCATAGGTGTAGGGTGATGCCCATATATTGCGCTATCTGGATAATTTCATGTTTCATCTCGTCTGTTGTAGACATTCTGGGATGGATGCTGAGAGTTGCCTGGGTCATACTTATATCTGAGACCAAAAGCGTCCGACCTGAAGCGTCGAACGAGGTGCTGCAGACCACCTCACTAATTCTAAAGGCGCCAAAGTACACTATCACAAACACAGTTCTAAATAACTGTGCCTCGTACTGGTTGTAACAGACCCTAGCCATGGCCTTGGCAACCAGCTCGAGGATTGGTGTCGTGATAGGGGCACGCACCAGTCGAGGAGGAGCGGGTGACGGGGCCCAGGCCTCTAGCATACGTTTGAGATAGAAACCCCCATCAGGAGGAGGGAATCCCCGGCATTTGCTAATTAAATTTAACGCCGCCACTTTCCCTGAGATAGTGCCTCCCGACATACCCTTGTTGTGTAATTGCATAACAAATTGTAGCATTTCTGCTCTAAAATGGGAAAGCCCGATGCCCAGCCTTTTTGCTCCTGGAAATTATGAAACTCCATAAAAGCCCTACCGTAGGCGACCTGTGTTTTAGGGGCGAGGGAGCATTGGATGGTATTCAGGAGATCTAACTCCCAATGTTCCATATTCCCACGGGCAATGGTCCGGGGTCCAAGCATGCCTCCGGCGCCAGTTGATGGAATCGGTCCATCTGGAATCAAGACAGGGCATCAGCAATGCCGTTGTCGATTCCAGGGACATGCCGTGCCCTGAATAAGATGTTGTGTTTCAGACATGTAAGTACCATTGACCGCACCAGCCCCATCACTCTTACTGATCTGGAGGACAGTGAGTTGACAACATGGACAACTGCTAAGTTGTCACACCAGAAGAGCACAGAGTGATTGGCAAAGCGATCTGCCCACAGCATTACCGCCACCATGATGGGAAATAGCTCTAAAAATGTCAGATCTCGGGTTACCCCTGCTGTGTGCCACCTTTCGGACCAGGGTGCTGTAGCTCATGCACCCTCAAAGTACACTCCGAACCCATTACCCCCAGCAGCGTCAGAGTGCACCTGTAGGCCATCCTTGAGCAACCACTGATCTCTCAAAAAACTGACCCCGTTAAAATCCTCTAGAAAGGTTAACCACAGCTCCGGATCCTTTCTCATTTCCCTGGTAAATCTGATGCGGTAATGCGGAAGCAAATTCCCCTTTAAGTTATTATATAAGCTTGACAGGAATGCTCAACCTGATGCTACCACCCTACAGGCAAAATTTAACCTGTCAATAAGCGATTGCAGCTGGAGGACAGTGATCTTGCTACTCCCTAAACATGCCATGATCTTATCTTTTAGGGCCTCCAATTTTTCCTCCGTCAACTGAGATATTATTATTATTATTATTATTATTAGACATTTATAAAGCGCCAGTCGCATAACCTGGTGCTGTACAGAACATAGAATTAGACGCGGTCCCTGCCTGTGGCTTACAATCTGAGAGACAAAAACAAAGGGGGGGAGACAGGGGGAGGGGACAGTGGGAGAGACATGGGAGAAGACAAACTGAGTCCAACTCAATTTCCAAATATGCGAAGACAGTGACCGACCCTTCCGTCTTTTCAGGTGCCAATGGGATGCCCAGTTCATCCGCCATTGCCTGGAACTGTTCCAGGGCAATCGCGCATTCATCTGATTGGGGGGAGCCGATGATCAAAAAATCATCTAAATATTTGGTTACGCCCACCCCGGGCATCCGCTGCCTAAAAATCCACTTGACAAGGGAACTGAAACTCTCAAAAGCTGAGCATGATATAGAAAAACCCATTGGCATGGCTCAATAGTAATAAAACTGTCCTTCAAACTGAAATCCCAGCAGGTGAAAATTCGTTGGGCTAACCGGCAGCAGGCGGAATGCGGATTTCACATCACATTTGGCCATTAACGCCTTTTCCTTTTGCTTTAACCTTCTTGACAGCCACATCAAAGGATGCATATTTAACTGTCAAGAGCTCCCTAGGGATGGCATCACCCCTAGGATAGGAAAGGTGATGTATCATCCGGAACTCGCCCGCCGCCTTCTTTGGGACTACACCCAATAGTGACACTACCAGATTGTGTAGTGGGGGCTCCCGGAAAGGGCCCGCTACCCTGCCCTCTTTTACTTCCTTCTTAATTTTCTGTTTAATTATATGCTCTAGTCCCCGGGTAGATTTCAGGTTTGAAGGCCAGGGGGTCGCTATAACCGGACCGGCTGGTATGTTGAAGCCTGCCTTAAATCCTTTAACCACATATTCTACCTCTGACCTTTGGGGGTGGAACCTGAGTGCCACCTCGAGGCGATCATACCTGACCGGCGTCGGCCCCCTTTGTAGTTCGTCCTTGCCCGCGAGGTCCCTGATTGGGTTTACCGCCCCCTCCTTTTTGCCCATTATTCCCTCTCTGGTCTTGCATCTTCGGGCAAAAACAGTTGGTAGCTGGATGTGTTCCTCCGCAGTTCGAACAATTGTGTCGAAAGCGGCAGGAAACCTTGGTACAATGGCCAGCCCTGTTGTGTTCCCAACAGGGGCCACCCTGCCCTTGCCCTCTTCTCCTGCCTTCGCCATATTCATTGGCAGGGGCGACCCTCCCCATGGCCGCTAGCTGCCCGGGGGGGCCGTGTCACATCTATCATACATTCAAGCCAGAGATCTGGAGCATGCATGTCCCAGCGCAATACCGGGTTTGTGGCTGCCCTATGACGAAACGCCTCGTCATAATGCAACCACGCTCCTGGCGGACCGGTCCCATAAGCTCTCCTAACTACGTTGCTATATTTGTGTACCTCAAGTCCCCTTTCTGGGTTCGCCTGAATTAATACCCCCATATAGACTGCAAAAGTTGCCGTCCAATTCTCCCAGTTCCTATCCGCCTTGGGGTGGTGGAACTTCTTCTCCTTATTTTCCTCCTGTTCTGGGTGATCGCTAATTGGGTCGCTGAATAGCAGGTCAAACAGGTCCACATATTCTCCCTTTAAGATCTTCTCTTTCATGGTTGGGTGCAAATGCTTGCCAAATGAAGCCGCCACACTCGGGATTGCCCCCCTGGTGGCGGCGCAGGGCGGGGTACTGTCTGGCCACCCATGCCTGCCTCACTCGTCGTGCTCTGGGGGATCTCGCCCCCCCCAGCCCATGACGACAATCCCGCTGCTCCCATTATCTGGCTCAGACCCTCTCTTTGTTTGACCGGGCCAACCGCCGGTGATTGAACATTTACTGGGGTTATCCAAGCCCACTGGTTCCCCCACCATACCATCTGCAGGGTGCCTACCTGTGGGGGGAGGGGGGAGAGAGGTCCCACAGGGACACAAGGGGGACCAACCAGTGGGCTGCCCTGTTCCCGGCCAAGCTGGTCACCCTGCCCGACCTGGGGTAGCCCCTGACCCAGCCCGGTTTCGGACTCGGCCGCGCAGTTCCCTTGCTCTTGCCCCATTGGCATTCCCTCCATGCCACTCTCACCCATTTGGGGCGCTGACTGTTCCCCGATGTCTTCGGCCGGGGCCCTGTAGACATGTCCCACTCCTTCGCCATTTCCACGACTCAGCTCTTTTTCTATTGTCTCGATCCTTCTCCACATTTCGGCATCGGATGTCCTTTCGGAAGGGTGGGAGCCCTCCACTTGTCTTCGAGTTGCCGGCGGCGGTCCGTCTGCAGGGGGTACAACAGGAGCTGGGGCGGGACCCCTACCCCCCCGGACTATCCCTGCTTCCACCCTTACTCCTGATGGCCCCAGTAAACCGGGGTCAACACACTGACGCTGGTACAGGCCCATCCCAGGAATATCATAAATGTCCCAGTGCTCCACTCCTGCCTGTCCGTGGCATGACAGATCGCCTGCCTCATGCTGCCCAGGCGGCACACCTCTGGCCTCAGCCTGGTCTAATTCAGGCCCAGCTTCCCTGGGCCAATTTACCTCATTGGCCTGCTCTGGCCCATTCTCCCCATCCTTTGAGGCCATCCCTGCTGGGATGGGGGATGATCCCTGGTTGTGGCCTGGTTGCTCCCCTTGCTGGGCTATTCCACAGCAGGGGTCCATATAAGGCACCCCCGTAGCGCTCAGGAGGTGCTGCTGGCCTGGTTCCTCCCCGTACCCAGGATTTTCCCTTGAACCATGCCCCCCGATTGCACCCACTGGGTTGGGTGGGGACTGCGGCACTCCGCTGGTCCCTGGGCCCAACAGCCCTAAACCCACGTTGTCCCCTCCGCCACTGCGCGGCAGCTCACCCCACGGCCGAAGGAGGGCTTCATAGGCCAGGAGGCACTCCATCAGTGCCTCCTGGGTGGGGAGATTTTCTGGCCCCGCAGGTTCAGCTGTGGGGGCAGGCGGCTCTTCGAGTCTCTGCTCCGCCCTGTCCCTCTCAACCCGTTTTCTCTCCTTCTTTTGTCCCTCTCTTTTCTTCTTTACCCACCCCATGCTGGCTCGGGGTCTAGGGAGGTGGACAAGGCTATGGCTCGAGGCAGGATGCATTGACCGGAGCTGGGGATTTCTGCCACCGATCGCCTCCGTGCCACGAGCTGAATGGCGGCTTCTTGGCCCTTTCAGGAGTCTGCCCCTTCTAACAGGGGCGGGACCGCCATGCCCCTACGAAGTGCGTATGCGCGCGCCTCGTTCCCTGGAGCTGTTGCACAGCAACAACCAATCAGCGGTGCCACCCTCTAAGAGGACGGCCCACAGCGGTCACACGTTCCTGCTCCTCTGCGCCTCATCTTGGAAACGCGTAGAGGAGGGGGCGTGACAAAATGCTCGTCGCCGCCATTTTGGTGGCGAAGGGTACTTGTCTCATAATATTTTGTTTAGCATCTGCCATGATCCTGGATTTGACAACTCCACTGATGATGCTCTTTCTCGCTTCCATATCAAGTACTTCAGGGAATTAGCGCCAGAGGCTGCGGAGTTCCCGGTACGGATCCCGCACCACCTTTTGGAGCCTTGGAGAAGAGAGGCTGAAAGGGCAGTGGATATCTTCTTGTCTCCTTCCACTTAGGCCAGTTATGCTTCCTAGTTTGGAGAGCCTTTGAAGTAGGACTTGGGTGGGGGTGGATCAGGCATCTCCACCTAGCGAGGAGGTTCTTAGTTTTGCAATAACCCTGTGTCATAGCAGCTAGGACTATTGCTGGCAAGTTGTCAGCAATATCCTTCCACTCCAAATTAGGTTGCCTCCTTGTTTGGGAGGGGCAGGAGGTTTGTATGTCTCAGGATGTGGACCCTAGTTGCCAGTAGGAATCTGGGCTGGGAAGGAGCAGGATCTTTCAGCAGAGCTTGCTTAGAAGCTCTGACCTGTTGGCACTGGACACGGTTGTATCAAATGGATACCTGTTAATTTGTTTAATAAAAGGTGCTGCCATTTTCCATCCAATAACATATGTGTGCTTCCTTTTGTCCCAAATGGTGGGGATGTAAATAAGTTTCAACTCCTTTATTTGTTCTTCATAAAATGAATCTCCTTTCTTGTGTATTTGAAAAGTGTTACAGTTCACACCTGAAGAGAACGTACGTGGAGTTTAATGAATAAACAATTTCAAGCTTAAGATAAATAAACAAAAAATAAATCATGTATTCAGTAGAGGTTTTATTTTCTTTCTTCAGCATTCTGACATGATTTGGCTTGCTGTGGAAAGTAACCAAATACTGCCAGCAAAGGTGCTTATACTAATAACTCACAACTAAGCTCGGAGTTTTCCTAGGCCTCCCTGCAGACTGTAGCGAAGGCTTCTTGTTTCACTTCTTCATTTATTAGTATTCAGGTTCAGTGCAGCCTAGATGAATAATTGCAGAAAATAAACACCCCCAGGAAGTATGGAGGTGAGCTATAGAAACTGTTCTTCAACTTTGCTTAGAAATCATATGAGATACATCTTTGGTTTTCTTTCGTCTTTCTCCTGGCTTTTTTCAAAGGAAATGCCACAGTGACTGAGATGTTTCAGGGTCATATGCTGAAGTTGCCATAGTATTAGAATGACAAACCACTGTGAAATAAAAAATAAAAAAATGAGCAGTTCGGACACTTTAATGAACACTTCAATGCACCTCAAATGAAAAACAGATGTTCTTTGTTAATGTTAATTCCAAGTCTCTTTAGATTGAGGTAATGGGACCTTTCAGGAGGACAGAGGATAAGAACAGTGCAGATCTTATGTGGGGAAAATATATATGTTTTATAAATAATATTGTTGTGGTTAATTTTACATATTCGATTGCTGTTAACTTTAAATCTCACTTCACATGATTGTCAGTAGATAATCTCATCACACCTTTTTTGTATGCTCTAGGCAGAAGTGTTTTAAAGTCTGTATTAGTGAACACATGAAACAAAATGTGACTGGGACACAAAATATTTTTTCACTTTACAGATCAATTTTTTCCCCTCTTTCATTGTGTATTTTCCTTTGGGTCCGCTGACAGGTTAGACACACAGCAAGAGCTTATCTGACTGAGATCATCAGTGCATTGCATGTGTATCTGTTTTAGGTACCTGGAAAATGCATTCTTCTAGGAAGTCTTGTTTTTACAGATACTGATTTGTATGGGGCAACATGACTTACTAGAGTGAGTATGAAGCAGTAAACCAAGAACTTCTGATTTGTAATACAGACAACTTCACTGAGTATCCCCTTTCTTTATTTGTATCATGGACATGACAATCCAGTTACCTACCTACCTACTTCACAGAGCTATCATGATGAATAATTAGTTAGTTACTGTTCTATAATACTTTGAAGGTGCAAATTGGTAAACATTTCTAAGACAGAAGACATCTATTGTATTTATTTATATAAACTTCTATCCTGCCCTTCCCCAGTTGTGACTTGAGAATTGTGTGTCCATACGTGAATAAAGGGATGAGTTGCTCTTGGAGCAAATACAATTACACAATGAAGCTGCACCATCATAAACCTGGAGTAACAAAGTGGTGAATAAAGTTCCAAGGCTCCAGAAGTTTGGTTATAATCAGGCTCATTCAGAATGGAGACTGAAATGTACCTTTCTTCATTTGGTTTTAAATGTGTTGGGCCAAAGTGTTCATTTGTGCTGTGTGAATTTAAGGTAGATGGGGCTAACTGTTTTGAATGGACGAATATCCTATTGCTGATGCCTCCCCTGGCATAAGTGAATTGTCCAGGGTAGGGAGGTAATGGAATAGAATTTAAAATCCCATTGGTATAAACACCTTTAGCTTAAATCAGCAGGGAAATGGGTCCTTTCCCCTGGGCCAGACAGCTGAGTTTCAGGGAGACACAACCTCCCCTGTAATGAGACCTCCTTCACTGCTATGTTTAAGTACACTTTGGGCCGTTATTTTCAGAGAAGCCATGAATCATTGTTAGCATGTGAGCCATTATGATTTACCGTGTCAAGGCCTACTTAAGGGAAGCTTAATGCATTATGTCAAGGTGTACTTGGGGACGGTTTAATTTGTGGATTATTGACAAGATAAATTGCAGCCGTTCTTTCTGAGATTTAATGTCTACTGTTTAAAAGCCTACCATGGTGCTTTTGTCCACTTATTGTTGCTATAACAGACAAGGTGGGCTGAACTACAAAAGCTAGTACATAATAACAGGTAATGCGGTTGTACATACAGCTGTACTGTCATGACTGGGTTAGAATTCTAACTCTCTTTGCATACTCTTGACTAACGATTGCAACTGGAAGAATTATAGGTCTTCATCGAAATTAGGCTAAATGGCTTCCAAAGCATGCGTTAAGGAATTATTATTATTATTATTATAATAAGCATTTGTGTAGCACCAACGGTGTACCTGGTGCTTTACAGAACAATAAGAATGATGCGGTCCCTGCCTATGGCTTACAATCTAATAGACAGGGAGGGGGGAGACAAGGAGAGGGGACATAGGGAGAGACAAGGGATAAATAACATTCAAGCGGATACGAGGTCTCAGGTGCACATGCTTGGCTTGGTTGCAGTTAGGCAGGAGTCTGCGGGGAGGGCAGACAGTAAAAATTGAAGGGAAAGTTCTAACAGGCATCGGGAAAGGCGGCGAGGAAGAGGTGGGTTTTGAGGAGGGATTTGAAGATGCGGAGGGAGGGGGCAAGGCGGATGTGGGCAGGGAGGGAGTTCCAGGCATGGGGGGCAGCAAGGGAGAAGGGGCGAAGATGGTTAGGGGAGATGAGGAAGAGCGAGCGAGGAGGAGCGGAGAGTGTGTGCAGGAGTGTGTAAGGCGACTAGGGCTGAGAGGTAAGGGGGAGCCAGGTTGTGAAGGCATTTATAAGTGAACACCAGGAGTTTGTGAAGGATGCGTTTGGGAAGGGGGAGCCAGTGAAGAGAGGAGAGGAGAGGCTGCACGTGATCGAAGCGACGGGCTGAGTGGATGACCCTATCAGCAGAATTTTGGATGGAGATAAGGGGGGACAGGTGAGAGCGGGGGAGGCCAGTAAGAAGGAGGTTGCAGTAGTCAAGGTGAGAGATGACCATGGCGTGAACAAGGGTTTTGGCTGAGGAGACAGAGAGAAAGGGGCAAATCCGAGCAATGTTGTGGAGGGCGAAGTGACAGGACTTGGCAACAGAGTCGATGTAACGTTTAAAGGAAAGGTGAGTATCGAAGACGAAGCCCAAGCTACGGGATTGGGGAATGGGGCGGATGGTGACCCCGTCAATAAGGATGGACAGGGAAGAGGGAGAGGAAAGGTAGGCAGGAAAGATAAGGAGCTCAGTCTTAGCCATGTTGAGATTGAGCTGACGTTGGGGCATCCAGGCAGAGATATCAGAGAGACAGTTGATGAGGCGAGCTTGGACAGAGGGGGGGAGAGAGCGAGTGGAGAGAGAGAGTTGAGTGTCGTCAGCATAAAGGTGATATTGGAAGCCGTGGGAGGCAATGAGTTTGCCAAGGGACACGGTGTAGATAGAGAAGAGGAGAGGGCCCAGGACAGAGCCTTGGGGAAACCCCCAACCGAGAGAGGGAGGGAGGAAGAGTTGGAGTTAGGAAGAGACACATTAAAGGAATGGTCAGAGAGGTAGGAGGAGAACCAGTCAAGGATAGAACCGCAGAAACCTAGGGAGCGGAGAGAGTCCAGTAGGAGTGAGTGATCAACAGTGTCAAAGGCAGCAGAGAGGTCAAGGAGGACAAGAATGGAGTAAAGGAGCTTAGATTTAGTGATAAAGTTTCAGGCACTTGATCAACACTGCAACTTTTAGCCTCTTTGCAGTCTTTCCAGGGCTACTGAGGGGTGGCCATTAAAAGCCTAAAAACTGTTTTCTGAAGTGATTTAGGCACTTAGCAATTAATTTTATTTATTAAAAGTTAGTATGTTCTTAAAACTTCTATAGTTGTCAGTGGGAGGGGGTAGGAAGGGGAGAAGCGCCACCCACTCACACCTTTCGCACACGAGGGAGCTCTGTTTTGTGAACTGCGAGGGAAGGAGGCCCGTCAGGATAGTGTTTGGGTCTGTTCGTGTGCTTACGCACTCTGAACCTTGACCCCTATCATCATAGGGCACAGAGCTGGGGAACAAGGAAGGGGGTCCAGCCTCGCCACGTGCACTCGTCAGGGAAATGGTGAGGAAGGTTCGTGAGGGAAGTGCCAGGTCCACGGGGGGGGGGGTGTCCCAAGGTCCACAGATAGGGTTCACGGGGCTTACACACTCCAAAGGGGAAGGGAAGGGATGGTCCCAGGACGGAGGGGAAGGCCCAACCGTGCGAGCCCGCAGGCCGCAGGCTCTCACTCACTCAACAAACCTGGAGCAAGGGGCAGAGGGGTACACGCATACACAGCCCAGGAAGGGAGAAAACACACTCTGCTTACAACAATAGGAAGGGAACAGGGACAGGGAACACACACCGCAATTTCAACACAAAGGAACAGTCGATTTCACCACTTAGCTCAAGGGGGGCCAGTCTCTCCAGGGTCTGTAGCTCTGTTCACCGGCACTGCTACCCTTGCAGTGCCGGCCTTTGTAGTGTTAGCTCCGCCCCCCGTGCATGCCTGGAGGCGCGCGGAGCGCCACAACGGGGAGCGAGGCTCTTCAGCGGCTCTCACAGTCCCGGAGCCTTTTTCCCCGCCGCTTTCTCCCTGGGCGCCTCCGGCTGGGGGCGCCTGTACTGGAGGCGGCGTTGGGCTGCTGGTGTCGGTAAGGGGCTTCTTGTGTATTCAGGGGGGCCACCGCGCCGGGCAGCGGCGGCGGTGACTGACAATAGTGGATGTTATGGCCCAAATTCTGATAAATCTTAAACTTGGCCCTCAGTCTAGGTTTAGAAGATGATTAGCTAGTTGATGAAGTGAGACTGATTCTGGCTTCATGGCTTAACCTTTGTGTGCTTTTGACATTGAGGCCGATCCCAAGCTCTGCAGAACCCCTGCATACACACAAGTGCAAGGTCTCCGCATGGCGCAATGTGCCCACAACCGAGTTTCGAGCAAGATCCACAGGGCTTGGGATCGACCCCACTGTAGGCCCAGTTTTCCATCATTCCACAGCAGAGGTTCCTAAACTGTAGATTGTGGTCCCAGATGGGGTGGCTATATATATGCTTCTACAGTTTAGGAACCTCTGCTGTGGCATGATGGAAAAATGGGCCTACAGTGGGGTCGATCCCAAGCCCAGAAATATTAGTCTGAATCTGTTATCTAGCCTACAGACTTTTTTGTTCTCTACTTTTCAGGAGATGATACGTGTTCCTTTTCTCTCCCTCTTTTCTCCTCTGCACCATTAGTTAGACCCTCTGAAGATATTGGGTGCGAACCAGAACTCACGTGCGCACACCTTCTGTATGATTTCTGCGTTGTTTGTGTATGCACCCATAATGGGGGTGCACGAGGGTTGCGCACAAAAGCTAATCCACAGGGTTTGGGATCAGCCCTGATATCAAAACATGAGGTAGAGTTGTGGCATTGATGACTCTTCTAGCCTCGACATAGGGTATTTTCAGACGTGACGGGGCCGATTGGCCCTGGCACGGAAACACCCCTGTGATTCCCCGTCGGGGTCACCGCATCACGGGCTAACAGACGCGGTGGCCGATCCCAGCAGAGAATCTAGGGATTTCTCCGTGGTTGAGCGTGTCAACATCACGTCTGGTCAGTGTTACACCGGGTGGTCACCCCCGTGAATCACGGGGTGGAATCAGATTTACCACACTTCCGGCCCTCCTTCTCCAGTGAGGAGGGCTGGAAGCGTGGTAAATCTGATTCCACCCCATGATTCACAGGGGTGAACATCTGGCGTAACACTGACCAGACGTGCCGAGATCACGCTCCCCATATGGGAACTTGACCGTGGTTGAGTGTGATCTCGTAATGTCTGAAAATTCCCATAGTCTCTGTGAAAGAAGACATTCGAATCCTGTCAGGGGTTGGTGCATTGTTATCATTGTGAAAAGATTTGGAAGGATCCAATTTCTGAAATATCCACAATTTAAAATCTGAACATTTTTACCAGTTCTACTAAGACCATTCCTCTTGCCCCTCTTGATTATTTTGATATCTATTTTAACTAAACTTTGCCAGTGTAACTTTTGGTTTATTGTTTGTTATACTGACTACTCTTAGAGGACTGAGAACATGGAAATAATTTTGGGAGATATTTTTGAGAAAAAGAAAGGAGTCAAAAATGAAACTTAAGAACACAGCTTTTTATTGTCTGCAGCAATTTGTTAAGTTGAAGAGGAGCTAAAGACATTTATTAGATATGAATTTGTGGAGTCAGACACAGAAATTGAACTTTCAGATAATTCTTTATTTTGGTACTTTAACACCTTATTCCTGGATTATTATTATTTTGCCTTTTCAAATGAAATTAATTTTATTATGCATTTTTACCCCACACCCTCCTGCCTCCGGCAGGGTAGGTCAGGGTTTTAGTTTCTCCCGCATCCTGAACTTGTTGATTTGAGTTGAGGCAAAGACTTCTCAGCTGTGAATTCTTTTTCAGTAATGAATTCATCCAGATTTCTTCCTAGATCTAAGCAATAAGTTTGATGTGCTGGGGTTTTATGTAGGACTGAAATGAGATTTCACAAAAATGGGAAATCTCATCGAAATCCTGGTTCCCAATACGGTCTCAGTCAAATTGAGAACCTCCCAGTTACCCAGGAACGTCTCACCCAACATTTCATTTCTCGATTTACCGACTTCCTGGTTACCGGGATCCCGTTTACCAATTTGCCATCCAAGAGGCAATACTGGCATACTGCATTTTTTGCATGCTATTTCCTCTTGTACTTGCTTGTTGCTCATTGGCTGGCATGTAGATTCCTTTACTAATCTGCAATCCAGTTGCAGGTCACAGCAAAAGGAAACAACATAGAATGACAATTCTGACTGGAGGCACTGGAGTGGAGGTTAAGAGGTGCTGGGGGGAGGTTTCAGGGATGGGCATTCGCACAGTGATTGGCTCAGAAATGTGGAAATAGCCAACCCAAAGTTTAACACTACCTTGGGTAATGCAGTAAGTGGTAAATGAACATGGTAAACAGTAAGTGGAAAGTCAGTAAATTGGGATGGTATATTGAGAATTGAGAAATCACATTGGTATCAGGAAATGGCGAGGAAATAGATCCCGGTTCCCTGTATGGCAAAATTTCTCATGAGCAGCAATTTAGCTGCACATTTCAGCCTTAGTTTTGTGATTTCCAGTAATCCTCAACGTATGAAATAAAGAACTCATAACATTTTTTAAAAAGTCCAAAGATCTATAAACACCTACATTTTTGCATGTCAAAATAAGTTTAAAATCAGAGTATTGTCAGGCGTAAGAAATAATAATAATTTTTATTTCTGTAGCACCCCACCACCAGATGGCACTTGGAACACCGTGCAACATAAAAATGTAACATAAAACCCATTTATATAAATCTATATGAAAACAAGTTTGAAAGGGGAATGTAATGGGGAAGGGCAACATGCATTAAGGTGAACCAGCAGTGGATCCTGAAAGCACCTGTAGAATAAAGATGTCTTTAGGTGCTTTTTAAAGGTGAGGAGGAAAGAACTAAGAGGATAGACATCTGGAGGGAGCAAGTTCCACACTGAGGGGCCTGCCACAGCAAAAGCCTGATCGTCCACCAACTTGAGACATGATGGTGAGATCACCAAACAGCAGGTGGCTTCTGAGTGCAAATAACCATCAGTGTGAGGCTCCAGGAGGAGGCCTTGCATATTGCATATAGCAGGCCTATACCACTCAGGGCCCTGAAAACCAGCAGTGCAATCTTAAATTCAATCTCTCTTTCTATAGGCAGCCAAGCCAATGGAGAGAATGCAGGTTGGGCATAGTATAATAATGGCTGCCCAACCCAGTAAGCTGCTGCGCTGCCCCATTCTGAACAAGCTGCAAGCGACAGAGAAGCACTTCTGGCAGCCCATCAAGCCTCGTGCTTACCAGGGCATGGGTCGCTGTGGCAAGGTCAGCCTGGGATCAATAAGAATACAGCTTATAAACTATATAAGCGTATAAATGGAATATAAACATAGGAATACAATTAGTAACGTTAATTCTCTTCTCTTAACTATCCTTATTTGGATACTCAATAAAGTGTACAGCAGAAAGCAGAACTGCCTGACTGATGTTGGACATTTGCTTATTTATTTATTATTTATTTATTTATAAATATTTGTTAGCCACCCCCTCATACCTACGGCATCTCGGGGTGGCTTACAGCATAAAAACACACAATAAAATTAATTAAAACAATGTTTTAAAAATACAGTCCCCCCCTACCCCACCCTCCCCTCCGAAGGCCTGGGCGAACAGCCAGGTCTTGCAGGCTCGCCAAAATGCCAACAGACGTGGGGCCAGATGNCATAAAAACACACAATAAAATTAATTAAAACAATGTTTTAAAAATACAGTCCCCCCCTACCCCACCCTCCCCTCCGAAGGCCTGGGCGAACAGTCAGGTCTTACAGGCTCGCCGAAATGCCAACAGACCTGGGGCCAGACGGGCTTCCTCCAGGAGGGAATTCCAGAGCCTCGGCCCGGCCACAGAGAACGCCCTCTCTATTGTGGCCTCCCGCTTTATACGGAGGACCTCCAAAAAGGCACCCCTGGTGGACTGCAGGGATCACCCTGAGGCCTGGAGGGCGAGGCGGTCCCCAAGGTATGAGGGGCCCAGACCGTGTAGGGCTTTATAGATCAACACTAGCACCTTGAATCGGGCTCAGCACGCTATAGGCAGCCAGTGCAGAGTACGAAGCACAGGTGCTTGTGCTCCCGCCTTCCCATCCCCATAAGGAGATGGGCCGAAGCATTCTGCACCAGCTGCAGCCTCCGAACCAGAAAAAGGTATGCCCCACATACAGTACATTGCAGTAGTCTAGCCTTGAGGTGATGAACACATGAATGAGGGTGGCCAGTTCGGACCTGGAAATATATGGACACAGCCTCCGTACCAGATACAGCTGGCGGAAGGCGGCCTTAGCCACCATCTCTACCTGCTAATCCAGCCGGAGTCCCGAGTCCAACACCACCCCCAGACTCCGAACCTGCTTGACTACAGGAGGGCGGACTCCCCCCTACCCTACCACAGGAGCCAATACGTCCCTCGCCCTACCCACCACCATCACCTCCGTCTTATCAGTATTGAGCTTCAGTCTGTTCTGCCGCATCCAATCCGCCACGGTCTCCAAACATTGGGAAAGTAATGAGACAGCAGGATCTCTAGGAGATGATGAAAATTAGACTGAAGTATCATCTAGGACACAAAGAATATGTTAATCTAATCTTAATTTGCTGCAGAAGTCACTTTATTTTCTGTTAAGTCCTGTGTGGTATATTTGATGATATGGTTCAGTCATCTGGCAGAATTAATATCTGGACAATAGAATGAGCCCAATTGCCTGCCAAAGTTGAAGATTTAAGGTGCCTTGCGAAGAGCACAAATACGAAGTAAAGAAAGGAAATTGTCAGTAGCTGTTGTGCTTATTTATTATTTGATGCCCAGTGCAAGCACACATTCCTTTTCTGCCTTCATTTTTATCATTTTTTCCTTTACTTACTTGCTTGATAGCTGTCTTCCTATGTGGGAAACCATTGATTGTAAAGAAGAAGTTGTCAATTGTAATTTGGCTCTATTATGATGTCCATTGCAATGCCAGATATGGTTGCCTACGAAGTTGCTTGTGTGTCTATTACATGCTAGTTTCCCAGACGAAAATAAAACTGATACAAAGTTTGTAACTTTGGTGAGTGTGTTTGTGTAGAATGGTGTATGGTACATTTGGGAATAGAAGGAAAAGAAAGTTTAAAAGAAAGCCAAACCTAAATGCCTGAAAACCAGAACATTCAAAATTAAGGTTGCACTTCAACAAAAAACGCTCAGGAAAATGGAAAGACACAGTTAGCGGCAACCAGTAGAGGAATAAATGATTCCACCTGGTTAATTTGTTATATGTTAAGACCTGGGAAAAGTGTCTACAAAAATCAAACAGTTAAATCTACTGCACATATTATATTTGATTGCTGTTTATATGTGGAAATTCAGGCAGTTCTTCTTAATGCTATAGCTATGTGCATGGGCCCCTCTTCACAACGCAAGGCTTTGCTGTTATTTTTTGGTGATATGATTCCTTTTACATCTGTACAAGTGGCAACATTTTGTGCATTGGCAATTAAAATGAGAGAGGATGCACTCCAGGGAGTTTGAAAATTATGTTTTTTGTTCTGATTTTAATAGTTTAATTATATTGTACTGTTTGTTTATGTTTGGTTATGTTACCTATTTTGTGTCGGCTCACATCTACCACAGTAAAGTTTAAATATATTAAGACCACCTGAATTTAATGTAATGATAATCTTCTTATTTTATATCAGAAGTATTAGGAATAGAAATATTTCAATGCTTGCTTTTGCTGAAGGTCTCCTTGGAGTAGTAGAGAATAAGAGTGAGATATCTCAATGCTCAGCAGAATGGAAAGCCAAGTTTTAAAGCACTGAATAAGCTCCAGCAGGCAGAGGAGACAGGCCAACTAATCAGCAAGGAAATTACATATAGGCCAAAGGTTGGCCCTGTGGTTCACAGAAGGCTCTTACCTGTCCAAGAAACAAGGAACTTTCCTGAACTTGGTGTCCGAAATTAGTTACCTATGGTAGAGGTACCTGGTTTTTAGAGGTTTTGAGCATTCTCAGCTGTTGTTTAAGTGAACAGTAGCAGAAATTGCTTACGTCTCCTGAAATGCAGCATTTATAAGTCTAGCCAGTTATACAGGTGGCCGAAGTTCAGTCACCTTAGTATTCATACACAATGCTATTTTCTAAATGAACAGTAATTGCTGAGGAAAAAATAGGAGTCATTGTAGGCAACTCGGTGAATCTTCTACTCAGTGTTGTTCAGTGCAAGTCAAAGAATCAGAACATTAGTGTTTAGAAAGAACAAGAAGACCAAGAAAACAAGACTGAAAGGTGATAGATTTAATATGCTAGAAGAATATGATTTCTGCACAACACTATTAATGTGTGGAATTTACTGTCACAAGGTATAATTGATGCCAGAAGGTTAGTAAGAGTCTAAACAGATTTTGTGTTGTTTGCACAAATAATAGAACATCCACATTTTATTAATTTTTTTAATAGCTACATAATCCTGGTGCTTCAGGATAGAGGCTGCCGGCTAATTACAAGGAAGCTGGAAAGACTCTTCTGTCAGTTCTAAGCTTTCCTGAACCTTTATTTGACAAATATCTAGTACAGACTATTGTTGGAGTCAATGTACCATACTAACTGAACCATGGAAATAGCAATTCCTAAATTTGTACTTTAATTAGACATGTCAAATTCTAATAAAATATAATGGTGTGAGCACATCCACTATCGTAGGAGGATAATGTTTCCTTAGCAGTTGAATACTAGGATCACTTCTTTTTGTTTGGGGAATCTTGCACCTTTGCTGTTTACAAGATGACCATTTTGACCTATTTGTAAAGCAGTACCTTTCACTATTCATACTAATTCATAACTGATCACCTGTAAATGAGATAACTACTTAGACTGTATGGTTTTAGTATCTTAGTCTAGCTAAGTGCTTCTGGAGACTTGAAGCACAAAACTCTGCCCGCTCAAAAAGCTTGTTAATGGGTCCCACATGGCACAGCTATCAATTTTTTAGTATCAGATATACATGCTGTATCCATTATAACTTTCACTTAGAGGCAGACCTGACCTAACTACACAGTAGCTTGTAAGGCATTGCTTTTATTTTAATTCTAAGATGGAGACAAAACTTAAGAAAGTGATAGGAAACAAAAATAAGTAACTTGAAAAAAAAATCAGCATTCACTGTGACAATGAGACTCCTGATGACTTTCAAAAGAGCTGCTGGACTTTTTAAACATTTCCTAGTTTGTTTAAATGTGCTTTGTAAGCAATGATAAAATGACAAGTTATCATTGATCTGTCCTTTCTTCCATCTTGGAGGGATTCATTAAATAATGCATGCACCCCTGTGAATTACCCTTCTTCACGATAGTATCCCCAGACCATTAGCCAAATATAGCAACACCAGCATCTTTCAACCCCTAGAAACCCTTTGGCTTTCATTTAATTAAATTATCCCATTATGAAAACTCTTATAATGAGATTAAATTTAATTATTTATTAGACACTTATTTGCACTAGGGAGCCTATCAATTATTCATGGCTGTGCTAAACATTTTTCAATCCATCACCTTTCCTCTTCATAGAAAGTGCAATTTATTAAGTGCATTTGAAGTACAGTAACAGTGAATCTATAGTGTAAATACGTGTGCCATCTTAGTTCAGTTGAAATAAAATAGGAAAAGGCAGATGTGAAAATTAATTTCCCAACATATTTATTTTCTTTATATTTATATATATATTTATAGAGTTATACACACACAAGTGAAGATGTTAATTAAATTATGTAATGTCACAGTTTTTCACATTCATAATCCAGTCTCTACATTAGTCTTAATTATTTTGATAGTATTTTGCTGTGCTGGTCAGCTAACAATTACACAATTTTAGTTTTCATGTCTAAAAGAAGCAGCCCAAAAGAAATCTGAAAAGTAATAGAACTGCTATTAAGCATTTAATCAGTGTTTTGTGAAGAGTATTACAGTTTGAGAATGTATTTACTTTGCTGTGACCTTAAATGTAGTTTCTAAGGTCAATATTTATAGCAAAGAAAATGGCAGCAGCTCAGGTACCTTGTAGCTAGAAATATTCCATTAGTGGGACTCTAAAATGATCTGAAGCAGAAAATTCCCAAAATTGTTTCAAATGGAATGACTTTGATGAGTGCTCTGAAGAAGACATAAACGTCAATGCAGCTCTGAGCTCTTCTTTTATCAGACCTTGCCAATATGTAATTAATTATTCAACTGGAGTTTTGTGTGGCTGAGGGCAGGATTTCAGGGAGCCTGTCATTTTGCAAATTGCATAGTCATCATACCGCTGCTTGTTTTTCACATTTACAGATAGTATGCACTTAAAAGATCAACAGCATTTAGTTAGGTTATATGTGCATTTGAATGGTAAAATTAACAGCTGTAGCCATATAATATTAGATGTCTTTCAATACATTACAAAATTGTAACTAGCTTTAAAACTGCTCATATTTCATGTTCAAATGAATCTATACAGGCTCAAAGAAAGTGATTTTTATTAATCTAGTTCTGAAAAAAGGATGTTTTCTTCATTAACTTAAAGAATCATCGGCACACAAAAGCTAACGTTTGAGATTGAAGACGGAACATTCAAGTCTTGATAAATTGCTACTAAAGTCCTAACAAAGTTACTGTTACATTGAAAGAACTTGATACAGTGCATATGGTAGAAAAGCAAAAAGTACCTATTTTACCTGGCAAAAAGACAAATCCTTACCTTCTGGCTCTGATGTCATCAATAGCTGCATAACAATAACTGCATAACATCCTCCATCAGAGGAATTTTAAAGAGCTTTGCAAACATTAATTGAATAAGCCTTACAAACGTGTTGGTGAGGTGGGTAAGTCAGGCAATGTATTCTGATCTTTGTTTTACTGTTGTGGAGAAACTGGAGCATACAGAGATTATGTTCCAAGGGCCAAATCCTCACTGCTATAAATTGGTATCACTTCACACTGCTTTCATTATCACCAGCTGCAGATGTTGCTCCAAATTTTCAAAAGTGTACATCTGATCAGCATATGCAAGTCCTTAGTTTGCAATACTAATTATTAGAAAAATTTGCAGTTTCTTAGCTTGCACAGACTCCTAGGATAATGCATATAAAAGTTCATTACTATGTTTGAAAATCTGGACCAAAACCATAGACAGACACAAGGTCAAACAACAAGCCAGTGCCAAACTTGGCTAAAGACAGCATCAATCATTTAGAAAAGTATTTAGAGAATTAGAACACAGAATAAATCTCAGCAAAGGCACAATGCTTCACGTTACTTTGTTCACTCTGCAGGCTGGACTCTATGAATGTTTGTATAATGGATCACTTAACTTTAAAAAAATTAAATCATTTAAAGAAAAAGGAAAAGAAGTAAGGAGATTGCATAAGCTTAATTATTATTATCATTATTTTTATAAGCATTTATATAGCGCCAGTGATGTACCTGGTGCTTTACAGAAAATAAGATAGACATGGTCCCTGCCCGAGAGATTACAATGATTTACTTTAATGACTTACATTATTTACTAAGACCTGCTTATAAAGTCATTATGAAGTTCTTGCACTGTCTTAAAATTTTGTTGATCACAATTATCAGACAAGGAACATCCCTAATACTTTCATTGATTTTATTGTTCTTACACTTAATCCAGCAATTCTGAGGATCATAAATGTTTCTACAGAGTCTTTTAGGTAAATAATCTCCCTCTCTGACACAAGTCTTATGTCTGACGAGCTACTGCTAATGGTGATGTAAAATAGGGTGAAACAAGTTGAAGCAATGCAGTCCTAATTTTTTTTGTGAAATTGAGAGGTGAAAAATATAGTATGTGACGGGGTGGGCAAATGGCAGCGTGTTGTCCGGAGATGTAGTCCTGCTGCTTCCTCTGTTGCAAAGTTGGCCGGGCTGCCATCTTTCTCATCTCTGAGTGGAGTTGCCCAGGGACTATTGAAACAGGGAGAGCAAGCCCTTTAACTGCAGATCAAAGCATGCCCTAGGGTGTCGCCTCCCATTTTCAGTAACAAGGTAGCTTCCTAGCTTTTGCAGCCATTGGGGCTCGTTGAGGTAGAGTTGCCTGATTAAAACAAATAAAAAAATCTTCCTCTACTCTCCCTGCTAAAGGTGCCATTGACTCAATTGCTCTTCACGTCGGGAACTGTGCTCAGTTCTGGTGTGTGGCTTCCTCTTGTTCTTACCCAGCAGGCTGAATTGCATCAGGGAGAGGCTACAGACTAGAGCAAGTCATTGTTAAAGCTGGGACCATTGTTCAATTCACTGTACCATGTTGTCTCATGTGACTGAGCTTCTCCTGATTGAGAACTCAGTGTGTACTCATGTAGCCCAAAGCCTGGGAAGTGAGTCACAAAGGTGATTTGATTTAAATCTTTTATGTACTGGTTCTCTGTTTGGAACTTTCAACTGATCTCTATTGGGGATTAGGGT
Source organism: Sphenodon punctatus (assembly GCA_003113815.1). Lineage (NCBI taxonomy): Eukaryota > Metazoa > Chordata > Lepidosauria > Sphenodontia > Sphenodontidae > Sphenodon > Sphenodon punctatus. The sequence goes on from QEPC01013929.1 coordinate 2,563,991, forward strand.
GAGACATTCATGGGGGAAGAATACACATCTGCCTGCCTTGAGGAGAGTGGCAGTGTCTTCCAACTCCTTTTGAAGCATTGGGTGGTAGCCACTGTTGGATTCGAGACTTGATGAACCGTGAGTCTGAGCCACTATGTCAATTTCGGTGTTCCTAATTATATATGTTTAAAAAGATGGGGTTTCATACTTAATCAGATCATGAATTCAAAAGAAAAACATAATCAAAAACGTGTACCTGAGTTCTCGCATCCTCATGAATGTCGCATCCCTTGTCTCTCCCTCTGTTCCCCCTTCCCTGTCTCCCCTCCCCGTCTTCTTTAGATTGTAAGCTCTTGGGCAGGGACCGTGTCTATCTTGTTTTCTGTAAAGCACCAGGTACATCGCTGGTGCTATATAAATGCTTATAATAATAATTAATAATGAATAAAAATGAGTGATATCTGAAATCGAGTTCAGTTAGGGAAAAATTCACAAATTAGGGAGGGGAAAAGTATAAGAACATAAGTAGTGCCATACTGAGTCAGACCAATGGTCCATCAAGCCCAGCATCCTGTCCTCCGACAGTGGCCAATCTTGATCACATGGGAGAAGAATCAACAGTCACAATGGGCAATCCATTCCCCATTGTTTACTCTCCCCTCCCGACAATAAGATGTTCATCCCGTAGGCTACTTGGTTAATAGACATTAATGGACCTATTCTCTAAGAACATATCCAGTCCTTTTTTAAACCCAGCTATACTACTGGCCTTGACAACGTCCTCTGGCAACAAATTCCATAAGCTAATTATGCGTTGAGTGAAAAAGTACTTCCTTTTATTTGTTTTAAATCTGCCGTTCCCTAGTTCTAGTACTATTTGAGAGGGTAAATAACAGTTCCCTATCTACTTGTTCCACACCACTCAAGATTTTATAAACCTCTATCATGTCCCCTCTCAGTCTTCTCTTCTCTAAGCTTACGAGACTCAGCTTGTCAAGCTTCTCTTTGTACGGAAGCCGTTCCGTACCCTTTATTATTTTTGTTGCCCTTCTCTGTACCTTTTCTAGTTCAGCTATGTCTTTTTTGGGATGGGGCGACCAGAACTGCACACAATATTCCAGGTATGGTCACACCATTGATTTGTATAGAGGCATTATGACATCCTCAGTTTTATTCTCTGTCCCTTTGTGAATAACATCTAACATTCTGTTTGCTTTTTTGACTGCTGCTGCACACTGGGCTGAGGATTTCAGTGTGTTGTCCACAATGACTCCCAGATCCTTGTCCTGAGTGGTAACTCCTAGCTTAGTACCCAGCATTGTGTATTCATAGTTTGGGTTATTTTTTCCTATGTGCATCACTTTGCACTTGTCCACGTTATAACTCATCTGCTGTTTAGATGCTCAGGCACCCAGTCTCATAAGATCGTGCTGCAGTTCTTCACAGTCTGCTCTTGTTTTAACAACCTTGAATAACTTGGTGTCATCTGCAAATTTGATCACCTCACTCTTAACGCCCTTTTCCAGATCATTAATGAATACATTAAACAGCACCGGTCCCAATACAGATCCTTGGGGCACACCACTTTTTACATCTCTCCATTATGAAAACTGACCATTCAGTCCTACTCTTTGCTTCCTATCCTTTAACCAGTTACCAATCCATAGTAAGACACTACCTCCTATCCCATGACTTTTTAATTTTCTCAAGAGTCTTTTATGTGGGACCTTATCAAATGCTTTCTGGAAATCCAGGTACACTATATCTACTGGGTCTCCCTTGTCTACATCCTTATTTACACCCTCAAAGGATTCCAACATATTAGTGAGGCATGATTTACCTTTGCTAAATCCATGTTGACTGTTCCCTATTAAGCCATGTTTATGAACATGCCCAGTGATTCTGTTCTTAATTATAGTTTCCACCATTTTGCCCAGCACAGACGTCAAGCTTACTGGTCTGTAGTTTCCAGGATCACCTTTGGATCCCTTTTTAAATATCGGGATTACATTTGCCACCCTCCAGTTCTCAGGTACAGTGGCAGATTTTAGCGATCTGTTACAAATTACTAACAGGAGTTCTGCAGTTTCATATTTGAGTTCCTTCAGAACTCTGGGGTGAATATCATCTGGTCCTGGTGATTTTTTAGTATTTAGTTTGTCAATTTGCTCTAGGATGTCCTCCAGAGTCACATTGATTTGTGACAGCTCTTCCAATTCATCACTTATAAAGTAAGGTTCAGGCGTGGGTATCTCCCCAACATCCTCTGCAGTGAGGACCAAAGCAAAGAGCTTATTCACTTTCTCTGCAGTGTCCCTTTCCTCCCTAAGTACCTCTTTTAGCCCCATGTCATCTAATGGCCCAACTAACTCTCTAGCAGGCTTCCTGCTTCTGCTGTATTTGAAAAAGTTTATATTATTAGTTTTAACATCTTTAGCAAGTTGCTCTTGAAATTCCTTTTTGACCTCCTGCCTTATTAACTTTTTACATCTACTTTGGCAACGCTTATGCTCTTCCCTATTTACCTCATTGGGATTCTCCATTTTTTAAAGGATGCCCTTTTGGGTCCAATAGCCTCCTTCACCTCCCCATTTACTATCTCACAGCCTGTTCAACATGGTGGGAACTAATTCCTCAGAACCAGCTTCCACAGCATACCACAGTATTTCCAGTTATTTGACAAAGCTCATTTAACAGCAACAATAACGGTAATAACCTAGTATGGAAAAGATCTGTCCTCTAAGCATTATTGTAATAGAAAAAACCAATAAATTCAGACTATGTCTTCAATTGCTATTCCTTCCTCTTCCCCTACCCCTATATTGTTACTACAGTGTCTTTGACTTGGAGCAGGAAAAGTCATTATTATAAACTACCTTTAATGTTTTCCATCCCCTCCTCATATTTTCTTGGTTAACATTCAATGGAGGGAAATTATTTTGACACCCACTCCATAGCATGGTATGAAACGGGCAGAAAATAGTTGTGTGTAGATTGTCTAGGCCTTAATCAAGCTACATCTTAGTGGTGTTTGACATCATGTTGACTCTCTTTCAGCAGGCCCTATCTGAAAAGTAATTTTCAGACCTAACATGGAATATGCAAATGAAGAAATAATCAAGCAAAATGCTTGTCACCTCCACACCGAAGTTGGGTTAAAATTGGCCACTACTCTTTATTAACCATGAAAATTGACAGCCTGGATAAAAACAAGGAAGGGATTGTGATGACTGGGTGTCTCTTCACACACTTGGGCAAAGCCCACCCAGGAGCCAGTGAGTCTGTCTTGTTAATTATTCTTTTTGTCTCGATGGAGGGACCCCTCCCTCCCAATCTGCATTTGGTTGTTGCGGAAACCAGTTCGACGGGCTTAGACCTGGGTGGAGAGAACTGCTAGCCAGTTGAAGCAGCTAATGTGAGGAAGTTGGGAACTTACTCTGGAAAAGAACTGGAGTGCAGTTTGGGGGAGCTGACTCGGCCCTGGAATGGAGACTCTGCCGGGTGAGCTGAGACGCCAGGAAGAAGAACTTGTAGGCACCCACCTAGAGACTAAGAACTGTACGCCTCGTTGTGTGACCTGCCTTGTGTTTCTCCGTTCTTAGACTTTTCTCTGGCATTCCTTTCCCTTAGTAAAGTGTGGCTGTTTAAATTGACCCTGGGTTGGTCTGAGTTAATGCTCCAGGGGGTTTATGCCCAGGGAAGGGGTGATCTTTTGCAACCAATGCCTGCTATCCAAAGGGACCATCCTCCATGTGAATTTGCTCCTAAGAGCTTGCCCAGCAAGCATGGTGCCACCCAGAGAGAGGGGAGACAAGCCAAGGGGAAGAGCAAATGGTCTGCAGCTGACCCCAGTTTAGGGTGGCTGGTGTCCCACGAGTGCGTGACACTGGAGATCCTGGCCGTAAATTGCCCTGACATTTCATCTCCAGATCTGTGGGTGAGCATCCGTCTCCAGGAGCCCCTGCGTAAAACAAGCCCCTGATCCCCAGCAGCCGGTGGGTTCAGGTGAGAGCTCACCCTGTGCCAGCATCCCAGGTCTGGGCAGCGGAGGATCCGCGGAGGTTGTGTGTAAACAATCTAAACCAGAATAAACCAAGAACAATATCCCTTTCCACATGTCCAGTGCCTCAGCTCGCTAATCCAGAATGGACTCTCCCAATCCATTTCCATTCCAGCCACTTGAACCCCCTATGCTGGGGTCCTGAGGAAAGGGTTACACACCGATTAGGGGTAGCATGTATCCTGATGTAGCACAGCCCCTGTCACCCCCAAAGGGTTGGGTGAGACTGAGACTGGGGGTTGCTTATTCCCTGATAGGCTCCTCCTTCCCTCACCTTCATAACTTCCATTCCAACTTCCGTTCCATTTGTGTGAGCTCTCTTTTTTTCCATTGGCCCCTGTGGGGACAAGCCTTGCCTTCCCACCCCAAACCCCTGAATGGAGCAACGGATCGAATGTAAACCGCCCTGCCTCTGTCCATCCCCTTACCTCCCATAATATGGCAGGCAGGGAGGGAAAGGACAAAAGTCACCCACCACACCCTCTGCAGCTTCCCTTCCTCTGAGGCATAGTAAAGATAATCACCCTCCTCTGTATGAGAGTGTGTGGGGAGAGAAATTGCTCAAGATAGAAATTAAGTTCACTTAATATGACACAAGGAAAAGGGAAAAATTATTGAGGTATATTTAGCGGAGCTGAACTAAGAAAGGCTGCATTCACATGAGCCCTTTCGCCTCTTTGGTTTCATGCATGCAATTGTAACTGTGCATTTTAAGTGTTCCCACTTTCCCTTCCCCATTTTAAAAGTTATCTTCCATGCCTGATGCATGGGGGAGAGGGGGGAGTGCCCTTCCAGATTTTTGGGCCCCTACATCCTGCCCATGCCCACTGGTCACCCAGCCTGTGCCCCCCGGTGCCCAGCCCCACAACAGTCAGAATCCTCCTCCCCTGTAGTACGCCAGAAGGGGGGAAGCTGCGGGAGGTGTCGTCGAGGCACTCACTTCATCATAGGAACAGAGGCAGTGCCATGTGAGGCAGTGAGTGAGGAGTTCTGCACACCCTGCCTGCTGGAGCCTGGAGTCCACAGTATCCACCGGGAATCTGACTTGGCAGGCAGGGAGGGGGCACTGTATCCTCATTGTTAGGGGGTTGGGGGGGAGCCGGTGACAGAGACCTGGGGGGTTCTGTATTGGGGTGGGGATGCTGGAGCATCTGGGCAGCACAGGCTTGGGTGGGGTTGGGGGCTCTGTATTGTGGTTGGGAGTTGCACTGCTGGGGGGGACTCTGGATTGGGGTGGGCGTGAACTTCTGGGGCTCAGGATTGGGTGTGCACTATCAAAGTCACCAGTTGCCTATGTTACCTTCCATATTGCCATGGCCACTGGTAGTCATGCCAGACTTTTAAAAGCCCGGCGTTACTTCTTAGAGCAAGGACAAGGCAACAAAAAGGAAAAACCATAAACAAACAAATGAAAAATACATGACTTCAATGTAACTGGACTGACATGATGACAGAATCAATCCCTTCACACATTGCCAAAAATGAGTGTGAGAAAATAAATAAACTGTTAAACCTTGGTTTCTGGGTTGAATAATTTTTATTTAAGACGCATTGCTCCTGCACCATCCCGTAACCTAACCTTTTCACACAATAAAATAGAAATCAGTCTATCATGTGAATGCAGCCAAAGTCAGTGTGATGATTATAGACAGATAAGTGATAAATGAATTCTTTCTGTATAGAAATATTTATTTTATACTTGATTGATCTCAACTCAGTTTTTTTTTCAGTTAAAATAGATATATTTTCTTGAGAAAGTTGAAACTTTTATTTTGGAAGAGTTCAGAAGATCTATTTTTCATTTGTCACAAAAATGTGCATGATGTATTCATTTAAATTAAAAATATTGATAAAGAACATCAATAATTAAAATCTTGTTAAAATGATTAAATTGATAAAGTTGTGGAAACTTCAGTGAAACAAGGAAAACTTTGTTGTTGTCAATAATTTTTTGAGCAAAGTTTTTGAGGATGAGGCCTTTTTGAATTGGAAAAATATTTGTACAAAATATTTTTGACCATTTCATGCTTTACTTTCCTAGAGAACAGAAATGTCATATATATATATATATATATATATATATATATATATATATAGTTTATTAGCTCGGGCCTTCGCCATGGCTGCAAATACAACAAACAAACAAACCAACACACAACAAAACATTTAACAAACACATATACATAACCAACAAACTAACAACATAATCATAAAATCAAAAATACTCTACTCAAGTTAAATTAAATTAAATTAAAAGTTCATAACCCCCCAATATAAGATCCCTAGTTAAGTCAAACTAATCTATAAAACAAGGATTTTGGTTCACTTTGCACAATATGATTTATACATACAAATACTCATAACAAAAACCAGTTAATTCTACTGCCTTCTATTTCCTTGATGCATACATAAAATAAACATAAAAATATACCATATCAGTTACAGGGATAATATATCCCAACCTTCGCCCTCTGGGAATACACCCCTAAGGGATAATAATTTCTTATGTATCAACCATATCTTTACGTTTGGCTGAGGCCAGCCTTACAAAAGTTGCAAGAGCTACAAGGGCCTCTTTGCTAGGCAGGAGAAGGAGGCTTTTGAATCTAACTTCCAAATCAACATAGTCCCAATCTCTGACCAAAGGGTACAACCATACATTTCTCAGGACATAATAATAAGGGCAAACTAGCAGAAAATGCTCAGTCGATTCCACCTGCTCAAGACAGCAAGGGCACAAACGTTCATTATAAGGGATCTTCCTATACCGCCCCTCAACCACAGCCGTCTGGACAAGGTTGAATCGAAGGAGTGAATAACACCTACGCAATACACGGTTTGGGAGAGCATCCAAATACTTTTCGAATCCCCACTGGGCTTTGATCTCCTCAAATCTTGGAGCAACCTTCCATCTTAACAGAAATGTCCTAAGAGCTAGGGGTGTGTACCAGGCCCCCATGTCGTTTTTGTTTTTCATTTTTGTTTTTTGTTATTCAAAAATGTTATCGTTATTAACGACAATGCTGTTTTCATTGTCGTTTTTGTTATTTTGTTATTGTTTTTGATATCGTTTTCATTATCAGTATCTATTGTTTTTATTATCGATATCGATATTTGTTACCGTTATTGATATAGGTACCATTTCAAACAAAGATATATTTTTTTTGTATCTGTATCATTATTGATTCCTGTGCATAACTAATATTTATCTAAATCTAAGGGGGAAGGGGAAAGGAAAACTATCTTATGTAATCAGTTATCTATATAACTATTCCAATCTAATCTATATGACTATAATATATATCTATATCTAATCTATACTACCTATATCTATATAATGTACAGGGAGGGAAAGGGAGAAGGTAAAATGTAGGGTATGAGGAAGGAAAGGTATTGGCGGGAATACCTAATTAATAAATAAATAAATAATACAATGAGGGCTAGGGAGGATATTTTATGTGCAAGCACCACAGTTCTGCAAATGACATGCAGAGCTCTCACACAATGGAGAGAAAAAAGCTGGCCCTCCCCCAGAGCCCCTCTGATTTGTTGTGGGAGGCAGCAGGCATTGAGCAATCACAGAGTCCCATGAGACTGCTGGGGCCTCCTTGTGCTGCTCATTGGACAGGGATACATCCATCAGAAACTGCCGAGCTGCTCGCTCCTCCCAACAGAGGCACAGTTCAAGAGTTCAACCCTGTTAAGACTCCAAGATGTCTGCTCCCTCCTCCTCTCTCTATATTTTCACTCCAAAACCCAACTGCCACAGCACTAATAATGACAACGATAATATTATCATTTTTGCTTCTTGTTATCATTTTTAGTATCATTTTTTATATCGGTATCGTTATCAGTATCGATATCGTTACCATCATCAGTATTCTTGGTTGTCATTTTTGGTATTTTTGGTTGTCATTTTTAGTATTGTTGTTATTCTCGGTTGTCGTTTTTGTTATTGCGAAAATGACATTTTTTGTTAATGAAAACGACTTGCACACCCCTACTAAGAGCCAGATTTGCAAAACATTTTGACTTTTATTTTGCTTGAGAGACTGAACAAGATCACACTGATGTATTGGGCGTTGCTGGGTGCTGCTCAGTGAATTTGAAAATCTGACCCTAGAGTTAAAAGAAGAATCTGCTCATATTTGTTTGTTTGCCTCATTTTGAGACTTAAATATTATCATGTCACCCCAGACAGCAATGAAGTCATACAAAGTATATGTAATATCGGTCAAGTATCACAACTGCATCTGCATATGGCATGACCCAACTTGGGGTCATGACCACAGTTGGGAAACACTTGAATTTAGGTCTGATACCATTATGAATACTCACATCACAAGTACTTTGATTTGAACCAGACATTCACTGCGAGTAGAGTTAGGCCAATTAGAGAAAAGGCATATTCATATGCACAAAACTAAACTTATTTATCAAAGTCAAAGCAATTATTCACATTTATTAACTCACTTTGGTATCATTCACACTAGAATCCTAAATCCGTTTTTGAACTGCTATGATATTCCCCCAATGGCTGTGTCATGAAAACGCACATAGTGACGCCTGTCTCTTTGTGCCTTGCCCGCAAAGCGTTCCAGGGTGAATTCGGTAGAATTCTAGATAGGAGAGACTTGGCACTGCAGCATGGGCAAGTTTTATATATCATGTTTACTAACAAAACACAGAAGGGGTTCACGTTACAAGATACTTTAGTTTAGAGAGCAAAGGACATTATCTGCTCCTGATTATTCCAGGACCAGAGTACATATGTTGATGCCTACTCTTGGATACTATCACCTGATACGTGAATGATACTGAGGTACAAGTGAGTTAAAGACTTAATAAACCATTTTCATTGTTCATGTGAACATGGCCTAAAACTAGAAATTTTATGTTTGATTTAAAGACCATTCTATAATACAGCATATGTGACGACTTTCCAGGGGCTTCGACTGAGTTGCCTAAGTATGGGCTAATTTTCAAAAGATAATTGTTGGAAAACCAGTCTAAGCATTAAGATGAGCATAAACCAACAGCAAATTAAGGAAGACACATGGTATAGTTGATTTATTCTCTTTTGCAGCTTCCCTGCAACTTTCTAGCCAGCTCCCTGTGCATGCCGTGCAGTGTGGCGACAGCAATTGCCCACCACTGGGCTACGCACTACGCAGAGATTGGGCCCCTGCAGCTCATGTGGCTGCACCCGTATTCTAAAGCAGCAATTCTGGTTCTTGTTGCTGAAGTGATGTAACATTTTTGTTGCTGTGTGCTTCCTTTCAGCTATTTTTGATTTTTCTTTCTTTCTTTTCAGAAACATTGGATAACGGGTCCTGATGGTTTAAGACATTAACTTTAAAGTACATTTCCAGCTGTAACATTTTTGTATTCCATCCTGTTTACAGGACATTTGGCAGGAATGTATCATATACCTTTCCTGTCATCTCTCCCAAACTACAGGACACTTTGATAAAGGGACCCAATTTTATAAGCAAATGCAGTTGTCCCCTTGAAGACCATTATTCAGATAAATAGCAGCACATGCAGTGCCAGTCAGAAGCAGGCACCTGACATGGCAGGGCGAGGTAGTCTGTAGGAGGGTGGATGTGGAGCAACCCAAAAGATTGACAGGCACATTAACTGGCCAATTACCGCATGCTTCCAGCTTTACAGGGCCAATCGGTAGTGGATTTGAGGCAGGCATAGGGGGCAGCCCTGAGGCGGGCATAGAAGGGACATAACTGGGACTTTGGGGATAGGATCCCAGCAATCAGGATACATAGTTTACACATCAAGGCTGGCCAATTATCATCACAATCACATCCTGAAGCACTGTGACAGAGGACATAAGAGAATCTCTAAACAGATGCTTCTGACTTCCCAGTAACAAGTGGGGGAGAGAAGTTGGGATGGTCACAGCACAGAATGAGGATATTTGGTTGACATTTCTGCTGGCCAATTGGCATCACAAACCGATCTTATACCACGTAAGAGAATCTCTGGCATAGGCTCATTCTCTGCATATGCTGTGCAGGCGTATAAAGTTGGGACCCTTTATCACATTTTTTTGTATATTTGGTAGAGATGATTGTGAAAGTGTGAGATACAGCCCTGCCAAATTTCGTGTACACTGGTTGGACTACAAGATGTTAAGTCAGATATGCATTTATAAGTTAATTGCTTATACCACCAGGACCCATTATCCAATCCTTCTGAAAATTGCCAGAGATAGTAAATATGGAAAGGGGTGTACACTTGCCAGGTTTCATTTACATTAAATAGGAGGCAAAGAAGTTACAGCTAAGAATGTACATGAAGATTTTTGCAAAATAATATGTCAACTGCTTATATAATTTGTTTCTTTTATCTTTTCTGAAGTTTGGTACACAGTGCCTTCCATTGGAGGTACAATCCCTACATTAGCCAAGTATAATGAAAAACAAAAATGTTACAGCCGAAAATGTGTTTTCCATTGAAAGCAATGGAAAACGAAAATGAAAGCAAAAACAAAAACGACAATTTTATATTTATGATAACGAAAACACAAGATTTAAATAATGAAAATGACATGGGCCCCTGGTGCACACCTCTAGTAGCTATTCCGCTACACCTCGTTATGACAAATAAATGTCAGTTGAGTTTCAAGAAACCAGTGTATTGGTGACCACCACTGAGTCCATACATCATGCAGAGATGACTAGACCCAGATTCTGCAATCTGATCTATACAGGCAAGCCCCCCCATACTTGTGTAGACCCCCCACTGAAGTCAAGACAGCACAGGGTTCCACCCACATGCACCAGATTGCAGGATAAGGATCTAGATTCAACCATCTTCTGAACTCCTATAAACATTCACAATGCTGTCTGACAAAACCACCAAGACATGCAAGCATATTTTAGCTTCTGAAAACAACAAAACAAGCTTCTGCCCCTAAAAACAAAAATCTTTGCTAATCAAAGAATCTCAGGAATTAGTTTTTCTAAAACCTACAACCCAAAATTCTTTGACAATACAATTTACTTGAGTTGCTTATGGTATAGAGAATAAACCTCAAAGAAGATCAACCAAGAGAGCACATTTTATAGTCATCACTGCTGTGCACATAATGGGTGAAAACAGACATGATGCTACCCTTTAACCACCCTTGGTGGTCATTTATGCATGTTGCAGGGCTGCATAGGGCACCAATACAGCCCTGCAACATGCATAAATAATCACAAAGCGTGGTTAAAGGGTGGTGGTTAGCGTCATGTCTGTTTTCACCCAGTGTTGCATAAGAGAGCTGATTAGTGAAAAAGCTGATTCTGCAAAAGGGTCAAATGCACATTGAAGTTTCTTATCATGATGTGTAGTAGGTGGGTAAATTATTTCATCAGAATGTGTTACTCTGAAGGTTAAAAGAATACATTTCACTTATAATGTTCTATTTTCCCTTTGCTATATTAGCTAGGGCATGTGCTAAATGTTTCCTGATCCTTTCTTTAAACTCCTAAGATTTTGTTGTATAGAAAGTTTCCCCCTCCATTCTGGGTTTGTTTTGCCCCCTTTTCCACCTAACAGTTACCAGTGGAGAAATAATTCATGTCTGACAAGCTGGGAAAGGAAGGAAAAGTGAACAGCCCTCCCATAAGGCCAAAACTAATTGGAGCTTTATGGATCAGCCAGCAGGGGTTGTCATGATAGCAGTACCACTTGTATCCTCCCACTCACTCCTCAATGATTTGTTTTCCCTACAACAGTGCAAATAATTTGAATCGCAGTCAGTCCCTATCAACACAGTCATGGCTTTCATTTGCTAAGTATGAAAAGGTGCCCTTTTATTCATTATTTACTAAGCCTTTTTGTTAGACTAAAATAAGACATTTGCAAAAGTACTTGTAAATCAGATTAGAAGCATATGCTTGAGGAGAAGATCTACTGAATTCTACAAGATGTATCTAAAGTGGGTTGTGTTGTTTGTGTACAGTTCCAGAAAATGGCCATATGGACAATAGTCAGACCATCCCTACATCAATCCCTGACTTTTATGAAATGCCTAAATATTTATCAATAAAAGATCTATTTTTTTCCCTTCGCAATAGAGCCTTTTCATTAATGTTTCACATAAAATTTCTTTGTTACCAAATTGCATTTCAGGTTGTGTTAGTAGATCTATTGATCTCTGACAGTCTTCACCATCTGAGGAGCTGACCACTTATTCCCTCTTTGCTAACATACAACTTTTTGGCTCTGTCAGTCCTGTCTGAAAGGGGACTGCATCTTGCTTTCATGGAGTGGAAATCCTTTACTGCATATGTCACTGAATCTATTACAGAGGCAAAATTTAAAAAAATTAAAAATAGATATTGCATGAGGAAGTTATATTTTTAAGCAGGAAGTGTAGATTGAAACATCCAGAATCTGCATAATTATTATTTTGTTTAATGATTAGCGCATTAGAAGTATCCAAGAACCAAGGAGACTTTCAAGCTTTATTTACATTTTGGCTGTAAGAGGTGCCTGTTTTAAATATTTAGATAAACTAAAGCTGTTGTTTTCATTAGCATGTAACACAGAGTCCTGTTTCCTTACCTCGCAAAGCAGTAAAGGAAAATCCAGTGGCAAAACGCAACTTGATCTCCTGAAAGTATGAGTCTAGATAAACTTTACAGTACAGAAAAACCTCCAGATTGTATACCTATTGACATTGCTTAATGAAAACATCTAGAATACTGGTGCTTCTGGGTGTGTTTCTAATAGCAATGTGATTGCAGTGCTCCCTGGATTAAGTTACCAATCCTTTGAATTTTGACCTTCAGTCTAAAACAGCTTTAGAGGTTACTCTTTTTCCGATTTGTGAGATTGCAGAAAAATAAGTTAATGCTCCTGGAAGGAAGGGGCCGGGTGAGTATGGGGGTTGGGTAAAACTCTGAAACCATCAAAGAGATTTTTCTACAATCACTTTGTAATAACAAATATAGCCACTTGATTAATTAACCTAGGTTCCAAAATATAATATAAAGCAATTGGGATTTCTGCATATGCAATTACTATAAAGACCCAATCTTGTTTCCATTGAAATTGATGGGAATTTTGCCATTGGCTTTTGGAGAAAGGTTGGATACTTGGTGAACAAAGATTTTCATGACATCATTACTACTAAGGATCAAAGGAAAACACTCTGGTTGATTGAAATTAAACAATGCAGTGGGAATTAATTGATAGACATGTGAATCAAATTGCCCATGTAATGACTTCTTTCTTTTCATTACAAGGCCCAAAGTATGGAATATTTATGACCCTCAATTTTAGAAGACACTGCACCCATTCCTCAACAAACATCATAAGAAAAACATTTGTGCCTGATTGAGGGTTTCAAGTTTAAGGATGTACATATTTGTTACATTGAGCTAACCTCAAGGTTTGTGATTTAGAAAGTTATAAACAAACTTGAAGGTGTGCTTAAAAACGTGTATTTTAGTGGTAAGTGAAGTCTTCCCTTTCTTTTTCTTTTCTTTTAAGCTTGGGTGTTTAATATTCCATATTTCCTTCAGATTCTTAAATGTTTTAATAAGCAACTAACTCATCTTCATAGAATTTTGATCTTGACTTTTTTCTTTTTGTTGTTGTCTTGTGTGCCAGTGGTCACAAATATGCAGTTACTGACACAAATAACCAGGGTACAGTAATAACGCACTGCCCCATCTGCTGTTGAACAGTGACCTCAAATGCTAGCAAGAAAAAACACATATGTGGCACATATGTCATTATAACGCTGGCCCTTTTTGCACGGATGCCCCTCGCCCACGTGTGTTGGCGTGTGGGCAGTGGGTGGGGGTGCGTCCATGCGACTGCCGCGGCAGGTGTTTGGGGCTGCATGCGCACTTGCACGCTCCACCCACCTCCACCCATCGCCCACGCACGGAGTAACAAGCGCCAATGGCAGATGCTCTGTGCATGGAGATGGGTAGAGGTGGTGGATGTCTATGCGATGGGCCATCCACGCACCGCCCACCAACCGCAGCCACCACCCATCCCCTGCACCGCTGGCCTATGTGAAAAGGGCCACTATATTTGAGAGTGTTATAATTCACTTATAACATATTTCGTTGTAACTGAATTCATGCTATAATGAGGGTGCCATGTCTCCCACCGTATTACAACCAAAATCATGCTAGAACAATACATGTTATGCCAGGGTTATGATGTAAAAGCAAAATGGAACTCTCAGCAAATAAGCTGATAGTTTCTGTGGTTAGTGGACATATATATTGTTATTTTAGAATGTAGAACATATAAGCTAGGCTGTAATTTAGAAATGAAAAGTGAGTGAGCTCCTAGCTCTTGTTACACCTTATGGGAAGAACATACATTGGTTTTGTGAATGTTACTAGGAAAATGGTTGAAGAAAAGACCATCTAGAATTGCTGAGCTGACTCAAGTTTGTATAGTTGGCAAAGTCAGTCATTCTTCTAAGCAAACCTATTGCTAATTCCGTCTGCTGTATTTCTCTGCATTGGCAATTGAAAGATGGGAAACTTTTTCTTTTCCATCCTCTTACATAAAGTAGTTCTTTGAGGTCTAACTTCTTAATAATCACAAACCTGCAAAATCATGTTTTATATTCTTTGTGGTGGTCAATTAGTCATAATGCCAGGAAACATTTGATTATGCCATTAATTAAAATTAAGCCTCTTAGCTTCACTTAATTCCTTTATGTAACTAAATATTGTTTGGAACAGTTGATTATTACTATTACATTTAATATGATCTATAATCTACTCATAGCTCATCATTATTGTGTGGGTGGGATGGTTTGTTAAAAAATGAACAAGCAAATGATCACTAACTCTGTGATGACTGATGATTATATTAAGGTTTTTGAAAGGCTTCTGTGTTCATGTTGGGACAGCATTAAAACTATAATGTGAATCATTAAAAGTAGTATTCAGTAATGCCTCTTTTCATTCCTAATCTACTTGGATTTTGTTCTCGATCCTGCAGGTATTGTGCATATGTGTAATCTGACTCATTAGCATTCACATAGACTTCAATGAGGCCAATCATGTGAGTAAAGTTATTCACATGATTAAGTGTTTCCTGGAGTGGATTTTAATGTTCTCACAGCCATTAAACTTGTAGGGCAACTCAAACATTTAGATTAATATTCTTTAAATAAATAAAAGATGTTTTGCTTAGGGAAGTTAAAACAACATCCTACCAGGAATCTCTCTGCCAGGGTTCTCATTCAAGTCTTATGCCACTAGATATAGAATGTCATAAAACCGACTTTTTCAACATCTAGGATAGGGTAATGCAGGTACTACACAAGAGATACAGAAAAATAAATAATGCCTGAAGCCGCCCACACAAGCTGGGAGGACCCAGTGCCCCACACGGCCCAGGGCGGGCAATCACAGCAGCCAGGCTTTGGGACCAATGTGAAAAGCGGAGCAAATTGTTGGCCTCCTCACAGGGAAACAGGGCGGGCAGGCTGCTGTCAGCTGTCCTGCCACATCCCGTGGTAGGTCAAGGCATCCCGTGGTAGGTCAAGGCATTGGCTACATGTGCAGGCAGCACATGCAGGTAGCACCACCCACCCACTCTCCCCAGGCCTGCCCACTGTCCCGCCCTAGTCATGATGTGGCCACATGGGAATGGCACCAGTGCCCCCCCTCCCCTGCTCAAAGCCCTGTGGTGGACCTCACCACGGGGGGCATCAGACAGGGACCGGGCCCACGAGCAGCAGTGTGCTACTTCAAGTTGGGCAGCCGTACCCCAGTTTGGGGTAAGGCTGCTACACTGCGTCCTCCAGCTGCCGGTCCCGTCCCAGGGTGTGATGAGCATCAAATAGCTGCCAGACACACGAGTCACTGAATTGCGTGGCAATGGTGCCCAAATTGGGGTAAGACTGCCAAACTTGGAATAACATCTTGTATGGTGGTACCCAATGTGAATGTATGCCTTTGTACTGAATCAGTTCACCTAAAAGCATACTATACTCCTGTGCAAAATAGCAAAGATTTAGTTTTATGATTGTGCATCGCTTCATTCACTTTTATGCTGTCTTTCAAGATAGTTTTTGGAAGACCATAATAAAATGTCAATAACTTATTCATCAAATCTTTGTTCTACCTAATCTTGGTGATGTGTTGAGGGGGAAATTGTTTGAATAGATGACTTCTGCCATTGTGTTTTTTTGCTTGTATTCACCAAAGGCTTTCTGTTTTTCTATCAAATAAGTAGCATGAAGGACTAAGAAGTCCTGTCAAACAATATAGACTTCTACTATGGCTATGCATGTATCTAGGCAACAGCTGCTCTGTGTAAAATAAAACTTGTTTTGAGGTGGAGAGTATGGATTTCTCAAAAACAATTTTCTATGCAGAAATAAAATAACTGTAGAATGTATCCTGTATTGTTTCATGGGGAAAATACTGGTGGTCATTTTGTGCTTCTTTTTAATGTTGGGTAGTACTAAGGAATGTTTTCAATGCATGGGCAATCATTCAGATATCAGGTTGCTAATATTGGTAGTATGCTTCTCCATGCTTTGTTTGAGTACCCAGTACTCCAAGTATTATTTAACTTTAAACTTGTGGGACTACGTATGCAGTAAGATATTACTTGGTGAACAAAGGAAATGGAACTGGGCCTTACAACCTTATTGTAAGCCTTATTATTATTATTATTATTATTAACAAACATTTATATAGCGCCAGTTGTGTACCTGGCACTTTACAAAGTAATAAAATAGACACGGTCCCTGCCCCTATGGCTTACAATCTGAGATGCAGGAGCTGGGGAAGAGACATAGGAAGGCAAACAGAGGGAGAGACAAGGGGTCTAACATTCATGAAGATGCGAGGTCTCAAGTGCACGTACTTGGCTTGGTTACGATGAGAATGACAGCAGGCAGGTCCATGTGGCAAGGATAAGGGTAAACAGACCGTAGGTATAAAAATAGTGGCTCAGCAGGATAAAGAGTCAGACAGAGCAGAGCGAAAGAGGTGAGTTTTAAGGAGAGATTTGAAGGTATGAAGGGAGGGTGCAAGGCGGATGTGGACAGGGGGAGTTCCAGGCATGGGGGGCAGCAAGTGAGAAGGGACGAAGGCGCTTAGTGGAGCAGGGAAGGCGTGGAAGGGTGAGAGAAGGGACAGAGGAGCGAAGTGCACGGGCTGGAGTATGGAGGGTGATAAGTGCAGAGAGGTAGGGGGGAGCAAGGTTGTGAAGAGCTTTATAGGTGAAAACTAGGAGCTTGTGCAGGATTCGTTCAGGAAGGGGAAGCCAGTGAAGCGAAGAGAGGAGGGGCTGCACATGGTCGAAGCGACTGGCAAGGTAGATGACCCTGGCAGCAGAGTTTTGGACAGAGATGAGGGGAGAAAGGAGAGACCAGGGAAGGCCAGAAAGAAGGAGGTTACAGTAATCGAGGCGAGAGATGACCAGAGCATGAACAAGAGTTTTGGCAGACGAGACAGAGAGAAAAGGGCGAATCTTAGCAATCTTATGGAGGAACAATGTTATGGAGGAGCGGTATGTGAGGTATAACACATACCTTCATATTGCCTGCTCCTTCACTTTAAATCTTTTAATTGAAATTGAATTTGCAAAGAATGAAGAATCAGGTAAAATTCAGAACTGGGAAAAGCAAGCATATTATATTATTTATTTATTTATTAAATTTATATGCTGGCCTCTCCTGTTATAAGTGTCTTGGGGCGGCTAACAACATATGCAAGCTTTTGTACATGCATATGAAAAAATTCAGCTGTGATGTAGTGGTATAAAATAGGCATTATTGATCACATGTTCATTGACTAATGTGCACTCCAAAGTAGCGGGGAAAAGTAGAACAAGAAGCATATCAAACAGGAACGTGTAAGGTAAAGCACAACTTTACCCTTTGTAAGAAGTACAGGACCAAGTCATACACACACAGATATATAGGGAGAGAGTTTCAGCTGACGTAAATTGGCCTATCTCTGGGGAAGTACATTTTTTAAGTTCTTACCCGTAGTACAAGTAAGTTCTAATTTGGAACAGTTTGTAAAGTAATGATATAAACTGTGCTCAAATCCATTCCTCAGATATGCCAAGTTACTGTTCAGAGGATCATACCCTAAATAAAACGCGTTGACATTGTTAACTGTATGCATGCAAGGAAGGAGGCTTGTTTATCTTAAACACGTCTTTGTTGCGCCATCATCTTTGAATCTATCATTTCTGTATGGCCCCATATGACTTCAGTCATCTCATTATCTAGGTGACTATTCTATGGAGGATATTAAAATAACATTGGATTCACTTCTATTCAAGTTGTACTTTATGCCACTGTCCCACTACTGACTTGGGACAATGAATTGTGTGTTTTTCTGTATGTGTGTGGTTATTTCCTGCTGCTGTTATATGCCAGGTCGGTCATAAATAAGTCCTTCACAGTCCGGGACCTGATCCTGGACCAGGCAGCCAACCTGGTGTGTATCATGGAGACCTGGCTGGACACTGAGTCAGGGCCTATCTTGGCTGACCTTGTTCCAGCTGGGTACTCTGTGCAGCATCAACCATGACCAGAGGGACCGGAGGGGCAGGGGGAGGGTGTGTTGTAGCCATTGTTTTTAGGGACACTTGGTCCGTTCGGAGATACCCAGTGCAAACTCCATCCAGAATAGAGGGCCTTTAACTCGTGGCGGATTTGGCTCAAGGAGACAGATTGGGGATGCTGCTTGTATACTGTGCACCTTCTTGTACGGAAGCATCTCTACTTGCTCTAGCTGGTCTGGTGTCGGAAGTGGTATTGCGATCTCTGAGGCTGCTGGACTTGGGGGATTTCAATATTCATGCTGACTCCAGTGTTAAGGGGACGGAGCAAGAGTTCATGGCTGCCATGGCAACCATGGGCCTGACTCAGGTAGTATCTGGCCCAACTCATGGCGGGGTGGGGGGGCAGGCATAGTCTGGATTGGGTATTTTGCACTGACCTTGAGGCAGGAGGTCTGTTAGTGGGGGAGGTGTCATCAGTGCCCTTGTCATGGGCAGATCATTATCTTCTACAGGCCAGTCTCCTGGCACATGTCTTCCCCCAGCAGGATGTGGAACTGATTTGTTTGGTTCTCCCCCAGAGACTTATGGAACCAGAGAAGTTCCAGAATGCTCTGAGGGATATACTTTCCAACCTCTATGGTCAATTGCTCAATGACCTTGTTACTTTCTGGAACACCTTGTTAGCCCACAGACTTCCACTTCCCTAGCATAGGCAGTGCAGGGCCCTGTGGTTCACGGAAGACCTGCATCAGCTGAGGCAGGTGAGGAGACCATACTCGTACTTAAGCCTACCGATTGGGGTGTAGAGCTGCATTAAAAGCCTATGCCATGGGTATGCAGACAGCAAAGTGTAGGTTCTTTGCTACCATCATAGCATCCACAAAGTCTCGTCCAGCGGAGCTTTTCTGGGTGGTAAAGGGGCTGGTCAGTCGGCCTCTCTCCATCTGGAACTGGCATTTTCCAGTGCTCACTGTGACATGTTTATTGACAATTTTGTGGATAAAATTGCTCCTATCCACCACGACTTCGACAATGTGGTGGATGTACCTGAAGTTATGGAAGCCCTGTCTGGTCTGATTTTGTGGGATCAATTTCAGCAGGTGTCACCCACTGATGCGGTGGAGATGCTGGGGGCTGTGAGGGCCACAGCTTGCGAACTGGACCTGTGCCTGTCCTAGCTGGTGAAAGCCAGCCAGGAGACGTTGGGGCTGTTGCGGGCTGGATGAGATTGTGAGAGGGTTTGAGGTTGGGTGTCATCAGTATGCTGATGACACCCAGCTCTTCCCTCATTTTCATCTGGCCTGGCAGTCTCAGTGTTTACCCAGTGTCTGGCTGCGGTGGGGGATTGGATGAGGATGAACCGTCTGAAGCTGAATCCCGATAAGAGAGAGGTGATGGTGGGAAACAGCGAAGGAGTGGAGGCCTCATCAGTGATCACTGATGGGGTGCATCCCCTCCTTGGTCCCTCAGGTTCGGCGTCTGGGACTGCTCCCCAACGTGCAGCTCTGCCTGGATTCCCAGCTTTCGGCTGTGGTGAGAAGTGCTTTTTGTAAGTTACATCTGGTTTGTTGTCTTTGGCCATGTATCTTAGGCTTAGGGATGGGCGAACGTGGTTCGAAAGTTCGGAGTTTGGACCGAACTCGGTCTGTTTGGTTGACCGAACCGAACTTCCGAACCGAACTTGAATTTCAAACCGAACCAAACTGAATTTCCCAACGTCGTTCTGTTCGCCCATCCCTAGTGGCAACACGCACCAAAAAACCTGGTTTTGAATGACTGAATTTGATTCGGAAGTTCGGAATTCGACCGAACTCGGTCTGTTCAGTCGACCGAACCGAACTTCCGAACCGAACTTGACTTTCAAACTGAACTGAACCGAACCAAATTTCTGAACTCGAATTTCAGACTGAACTGAAAAGAATTTCCGAACTCCGTTTGTTCACCCATCCCTACTTAGGTTCCAATCAGGCCACCATCATCCATGCATTCAGCACTTCGAGACTGGATTATTGCAACACGCTCTATTGGGGGCTACACTTGGGGCTATCCAGTCTATGACCCAGAGACTGCAGTTGGTGCAGAATGCGGCAGCCCACCTATTGGCAGAGACAGACCACCGAGAGCACATAACACTGGTGCTCCATGCTCTGCGCTGGCTGCCTACAGTCTTCCGGGCCCGATTCTTTTTTGTGGAGGAGGTGGTGGGTTTTAGTCGGGACCTTGTTTGTTTGATGATTTTTAATTGTTTTTATATTGTATTTTGTATATTATGCTTTTTATTGTCTTTTGTATGCCACCCCGAGCTTCCATTTGGCAGGAGGGGGCGGGTTATACATTTTTAATGAACAAACATATTGTTCAGACACAGATGTGGAGCCTAATCTTTAAGTATTTACTCAGGCAAAACTTCCATTAAGGAATGGTCCCTTAAACATATGACTTGAGTCCAAAATTAAACAGTGCATCTACTTTAATCAAAGATTTTAAAATGGGAAAATAGATTTTCCTATAATTTGTTTTAATGTGCTTTACCAAATGTAAATAAATAAATAAGTAAATCAAAATGGGCGTGTGTAGCTAGAATCTATTGGTATACATTGCAATTTTTATTTCTGTTTTTCTTTTTGACAAGCATCTTTTTTCATTTCTTGGGTGAAAAGATAGTGACCGTGATCCAGCACTAGGGAATCCTGCGCTGGCAGCAGGAAGAAATGTGGAAAGGAGCAAACTGCGCCAAATCTACCTAACAATTTGCACGTCCTGGCTGGCTCTAACAGTTACAGAACCAGGGTGTGGGAAGCATTTACCAGAGTCACCAGAGAAAGGGGAGTGGGGGCGGGAAATGTGCTGCTGTTGGGAATCAGGGCATGGTAGGAGATAAAGGAGCTAAACACTCAGGAAGGAAGGCAGCCAGAGCCTATGTTAGATCTGTGGAGTCCCCATGCTGCTGCCACCCCAGTGGGCAGCACTGGGAGCCCCTCAAATGGGCAGCCCTGTCAGCAGTTCATGAACTTGCGCCACCCACCACAGAAGGTGCTAGCACACTTTCCCTCTCCTCGCCCTCCCAGGGCCCACCTGACAGCTGGGCAGCTGCTTCAGCAATCTCGCCATCCCCAGATGGCCCGGGGACAGCAAGATTGCTGCCGAACTCCCATGTGTCAGGTGGCCCCCGGGGACAGTGCATAGGGATGGACGAACGCGGTTCGGAGTTTGGACCGATCTCGGTCTGTTCGGACGTCCGAACCGAACGTCCGAACTGAACTCTCGAATGACCAAACATTTCGGTCGTGTTCGGATGAGTTCGGGGGCAGGAAAAACGTCTTTTCAGGGCCAAAAATTAGGTTTCGGTTTCGATAGCGCTATTTTTGACTGTTCGGCCAAGTTCGGCAAACCCGAACTTGGCTGAACCGAACCATCGAACCCGAACTCGGGTTTCGAACGGAATGACTGAACATCCGAACCGCATTCTGTTCGCCCATCCCTAACAGCGCACTCCTCTTCCTTTCCCTCTCCCTTGCTGAATTTTAGTTGAGAGGGGCGCACTAGTGCTGGTTCTGATGGAAAGAGGGGGGGTGTGTGACCTCCCTTTCCACTGGAGCCAGTGCTATTGTTCCCCTTTCAGCTAACAGCCAGATGGGAGAGGAGCTGCAGATCATGCCCCTGAGAGCCTCTGAGGACTTCTGCGCTCCCCCCTCCCGGCCAGCATTTAGCTAAGAGGGGCATACTAGTCGCGCCTCGACATTGCTGGCAGACCCGGGGTTGCAGGTTAGGCCAGGTTGCCCCACATGGTGTACTCCACGTATCCTGTCTCGATGCCATGTGGAGCTGCCCCAGGACAGCCGTGGGGCGAACATCTGGCAGCCACACTTCAGACAAGCCGGTGGCTCTGGGACAAATGTGGAGCAACGTCTCACAGGGTGGGGCTTGAGCTGCATGTGAAGAAAGCAACAAACAGGTAAGCTGGCTGGGTCTGCTTCCTGTCCTCCCAGCCATCCTCATGCATGCTGCTACGGCCTGGGTCTCATTCCCTACCCTAACGTGTGCTCCACCCTCACTTGCACACTTAGCAGCCACCAACACAGCCATCCCCCACACAGCCCGTCAGTACTACAACCGCCCCCTCTCCCTTAGTGCAGCAAGCAATCCTCCCTCTCTCTCTGCTGACAACACAGCAAACTCCCCTGCTCCCCTCACTGTTCCTGACTGCCTGTCAGGGAACTCATGCTGCCCCCCTGTGTTTGCTCTGACCAGATGCAGGGGCGCTGCATGCCCGACATAGGATGTCCTACCCCCTTGGAGATGGGGTGTTGGACACTGTTGGGGCATGCACAAAGGGGCCCCATCTGCCATGGCAACCCTGTGAGGTCCCATCCCCCTGGCATAGGGGGTATGGCCAGTGTTGCTAGCAGTGGAGAGGAGCTAATCCACCCTGGCTGCCTTAGTGCACCCAACGTGCACCACCAGTGAGGAGAATTCCCCGGAGCAAAGGCTTCTGTTCTGCCCTTGCATGGGTGCAGGGGAGAGCTGGATTGCAGTCACTGTGTATAGCGCAATATGCCAAGATAATCTAAAACCTTAATTACAATGACATGATTCAGATTTGAAATCTCTTCAGAATAATTTTTGCTCCAATCTTTAAAAAAACAAACAAGCAAGCAAACAAAAAACCTTAACTACTTGAGTAACTTTGCTCATGTAAGTTGAAGGTACTGGTGTATTTGGGGGGATCAGCTAGTATTTTTGAAATATAATGAATACTTCTAAATAGTATAGTAGCAACACTCAACACAACTCAACACTCAACTTTCAACTCAACACTCTTTCTGAAACAAAGTAATTAGAATTCCTTAGATTTCATATTTTAGACCCAATCACTATAATATTTATTTTTTACTTGGCAAACTTGGATGCTAAATACAAGAAATGTATATTTTTGTATAGTTTATATAGATTCTAAACAGTTTTTTTAACATTAGAAACTTCTGAAGTATTAATATAAAGCAGTAAACTAATTCTATTATGCTGGCTACCTGGAGAAGCCCAATAGAAATCTGTTTCTTTTGACCTTACTTGCCATATATGGTAGGTGACTATCCCACCATTCCTTGTCTGTGCTAAACAAAGTGAAATCCTAGGTGTGTTTGCGGCTTGAGGCTGTCTTGTAGCTTTGGCAAAACACTGGGCTTTTGTGAGGTATTGACAATGTATTTTCTTATGAAAATGTCTCACTTACTCAGGCACAGCAGCTGGGAGATATTTCTCATCTAGAAGTATTGCTTCTGTTCCGAGATTTGTTAAGGGAAGGTAAGGCTACGTTCACAATGTACAGCAGCAAAATTGGCTAGTGGTGTGTGTGTGTGTGTGTGTGTGAAATTATCTACCTGAGTAGGAAACTCAATTTAATCTAGTACATTTGAACTGGCTTTATATTAAATATTCAGAAGTATTTATTTGAAGATTAGGCAGGGGTTTTTTTTGGTCATACTTGCATTATTTGTCCTGCAAAAGTGTAGAATAAAAGTATTAAGCTAATTGAAAGTGATTTTGCTTAAGACCAACTTGGTTAATTTAAATCCAAATTCAATTTCTGTGAATTGTGTATACAGTTAATGCTTTTTGTATACTTTAGAAGGACATTCTGAATTATGCATAAAGACAAAGTACGTTAATTTAAATGATCTATATTTTTAAAACAATATTAGAATAGCAACTAACAAAATTACTAATGAAATCCTAACTTTAAATATTTCATGTTAATTTAGTTCCCACATCTAAATTTTATCTATATAACTAGTTCATTCAAACATATTTTAGCAAGTACCCATTTACCTTGTAGAAAAATAAACTATTAATACTGCTATTTGAGAAATAACAAAATTTCATATTTTTTTTATTTGTAGTTTTTTTGGAGCAGGAGAAGCATTTTACATGCATCTGCATGTTAAAGGGTTGCTGATATTGAGTCATATAGTTTACAATTGCACAGGGCAGGCTTTAATGTATGTTAAATGCTATGAGCAGACATTTTTCTTTTCAAGTGTACAAGAATAGCTTTTGCTTAGATATCTGAGAACAAATCTGTTACACACACATCCAATCTAGACCAGACTTGCATTCTGTGTGTGTTAGGGGTCTCTGTGAATACCCTTATTGAGCTTCCCTTATTGAAATAATGTTGGTTTAATTCCACTTTTCCTATGTTTTTTGTTGTTGTTGTTGTTGTAGTTTATTAGAAACTGACACATTAAAGCAGAGTTCAAAAGAGAGAACTGAAGAAAAGGGTATTTACTACTTGTTCTGGTTAGATGCTAAAAAGGTGCGAAAGAGGATCTTATGCAATGGGCCTCAGAAGATATAAATGGCTTTGCTGCTGGAAATAGACCCACTGCTTGTTGACGGAGTGCTTGGGCTCTGCTTCTTCACCCACAGCTGTTTATTCAGATACCCTGGCCTCGTTCATTCACAGACTAAAACATTTCTAAAGCAGTAAGGTTACCTCAGACAGCACAGGGCTCATTTCAGTTGTTACATTTAAACCAATCGGGTTAGCACAAGAGAATAGCTGTGGTTTGCATTACAAAAACATTTTTAAAAGGCCCTAAGGCTACATAGGCAGACAGAGCAAACAAATAGGAAGGATGAAGATTCTGCTATTTCTTTGTCTAAGGCTCACCGATATTATCTGTTGCTCTTCAGTGGGGTGGGGGGGAAGGGAAGGGAAGGGAAGCAAGCCGGGGCTCCGCAACGGTTACTAAACAGTGCTAGATACAGACTCCCCAGTGCCACTTCCGACTCAGTCTTCCTGTGCAAGTCCATTCGGGCGGCTTTTCTTTCGGGAGAAGCAGTTTTCCCCCCGGCTCGCTCGCTCACAGACGCTTGCTTTGCAGGCAAAGCCTGCAGCAGTCAGTCACGCAGGCTGCTTGTGCGCTAAGCCCGGGTTTGCCCTCCAGAGACGCTGCACTTCTGTTTTGGTGTTCGAGGGAGAACTACTCAGAGCCCAACACTATGCCCAGGAATAAAACTATGGCAGCTATGGTGGTTTGTTAAGTCAGAGAACGGGAAAGGGACTGAGTACATAAAACTGGTGGAGATACAGCAGATCCGATCACTGTAAGTACAAACCGGCTGTTTGGGGATTTTTTAAAATTCATTTTTTTTAAATTGCATGAATTTACAACAGCTGCCCTATGTTACAAAGAAGAGATAATACTAGGTCTTTCTGGGTTTTTTTGTTTTTGTTTTTTGCTGAAGGTTTTTTTTTTTTTAAAAAAAAGCAGCAGCAGCAGCAGAAGCAGCCCACCCTTCAAGGAATGGCCCTTTTTGCAAAACTCTGTGTGCTTTTCCAAGTGCTTCAGTAACTTTGCATGAGACTGAGATCCCACCATAGAAGAACCTTTTCCCAACTCATTATTAGAGTAACACCTAATTATAAACCACCAATTTTAACAGTTAACGTTGGCCATGCTTCAGGTTTAGGTTTCTATGCTTCCCACAACACAGATGGTACCATGGCTCTAAGGGTTTTTTTTTCTTCTTCCCAGCCAGAATTTTGTGCCTCCTATTTGATTTCCTGTAGTGTTAACGGTTCACTGAAAATAAATAACATGATGATGAGTTGTTAAAGAAACGGACCACATGAAATTTACAGACCTGTGCATAAGAGGCACAGGAGTGTGAGAAAATAATGAAATTTGGAGGCCGAGGGCATGACAGATCTTGACAGCCCCTTCTGAAGTAGGAATTCTTTTCTGCTTAAGATGTTTGAGTTTCCCAGCACAAACAAAACATGCTGGACCCCAAAGGAGGATTTTCAGGGATAGAATAATTATCTCTCTACCACTAAAATATTTAACTTGCAGTAATACCTTCTAAAGTTTTTTGTTGTTTTTGTTTAGAGCAAATAATATCTATAGAGGGCGAACTATTTTGAAGTGTCATTAAATTCTGAGCACTCGTGACTCATTATTCATAAGTATGAATTTATTTAAGGTCTTTTTCAAAAATGACAAAAAAGCTGATTACTCAATTACTCAATTAAAAGATATGCTCTCTAAAAATCAAAGCTGCCAGGGCATTAAAATTATTTCTTATATTTCATTATTGTAAACATTTTAAAATATGAAGCGACAAATCAGGATGTCAAGTTAACAAAACTTTAAAACTCTATAATCCTATCTGTCTTCTAAAATCAATAAAAAGACAACTTTAGCCAATTTTAAACATTGCTTTTTGAGTTTCAAGTTTTCTTTAGCTCTGGGTGGGTACACTTTTTGGAATACATATTTTCAGTTCCTTACCAAAGATGATTGTCATCATTACTGGAAAAGACTATGGTTGCTTATTACCTTATACATTAAGCACATGTTGAATTTATCTAATGCAAAATACTTATTCATCGCATTTCTAGCTGTTTAGTTATTTCATAAAGTTCAACATTCTCCATAAGTGCCCAGCACAGCTTTACAAACCTGAAAATACTGAGCGGTGTCAAACACAGGCGTCTGATTGAGCAACTTTTCACTTTTGGTGGGCATTGTGTGAGAACACTCAATTCCAACGGAAAGGCGGTCGTCAGAGTTTGACAAATCTAAATACTACTAAGAAAACAAAAATGCTTTTAATAGACATGTCTAAAACTACATTTTAATCTTTCTGTACATTTTAGAATTGACACTACCTCCTAATAAGGATACATGTTTGGATTTCAGTCAAATGTCAAATTATTTCACTCAGAAGTGTTTACATAGGCAAATGAATAATAGTTTATTGGGGAAAAAATAAACTTATTTAAAATTTTATATCTGTGATTTATTGCTTCCTCTTTCAAAAATTATTCCTAAATTAAAAAACAAAAAATTCACTCCCAAGTATTTGAGTGAAAAAAATCATGTCCTTCCTCCTGTATGAGATACTTGCATTTTAAATGCATTTTAAATTCATAGTACAAGTGGACATTGAAAGTATCTTGAAGGAGTTTCACAGTTTGAACTTGTAGTGAGATTTTACTTTTATTTCTCAAGAATTAGCTTTTTGATATTTCTGTTATTGGTAAATGATGAGAGAAATATTTGCAAAAAGGAACAAAATGCTATTTTGGGAGAAAAAAATGTTCTTATGAAAAAATGTTCTTCTGATTAGAAAATTGCCATTGTTTTCCAGATATTTTGGGTTAAAATAGAAGTGTGTGGGGGGGTTGTTTTTGTTTTAAATATATATTTATTAAATGCTCATATGTCTGCTATATTTATTCGGATAAGCTTAGTTTTTTCACTTTGAAAATCTCTTTTCAGCTGGAAAAAAATGTTTTAAATTATAGTCATTTCATAAAAATTGCTTCTAGCAAGCAAGCAAAAAAAAAAGACTCTGGAAAACCCATAATTTAGACAAGTACCTACATTTTATTTGCTGTGTGCTGCTGAGATTTAGAATCCCTTCCCATTTACAGTTTACTTTTCACAGAACATTATTAACTTTTTGGCTTCATACATGATCTTCTGTCAGATGCTTTTGATTTGTAATTTAGCATAGTATAATAAACAGTGCAAAAGTCATGAATTTTCCTCCGCATCCTGAGCTCTGTGGTAGGGAAAATGTGATAAAATGTGTACCTTAAGTCTTGTTTGATGATCTCTCAAAGCAAGTTTGCCTTCTGGAAATAATTTCTGGGGTTGAAGAGCATGGTATTAACAGATTTAATGTGGCTATTCAATGGATTGGTGGAGTACTATGTGAGGTTTAACAAAATGAGAGAGACAAATTGAACATCAACAAAACCTACATCTGTGAAGAATTATAAATTTAATTAGAAAAAAGGCAAACTTAAAAGACCTCATTAACTAATCAGAATTTGATGTTACTGGTTCAGGATTCCTCAATTGGTAAATTTAAAGTGATTTGCTATCACTGTTCCTTCTTTTTCATGATGTACATAATACAACTCCAGCATATCTGATCTATGTTAAAGATGAAGATGTGAATTCTGGTCATTTATGATGTCCTTTGAAGAATCTTTGTTGCTCATCCTTTTAGGAAGTTTAATTTGGGTGAAAAGAGTGTGCTATAGCAACATTTTTAAATTATTTTTTTAAAAAAAATAATATTTTTGACTGTCCTTTTGGATAAACTGAGAGACAAATGTGGCTTTTTCTTTTGGTTTAAAAGAGAATTTCCTAAATTTTAGAACTTCATATATTTGGTTGTAAGGGGTAGTAGGTAGCTGGCACCACTCCCAAATGTGTTTTTTTCCCATGAAATAGCCATCATAAGTGTGGTTCCTTACTACATTGTAATTTTGTACCACACTTTTAAAGAAAAGCACATGAAGTGTAGCATTTTGTAAACTGTAACTAATTTCATTCACATCTGTGTCTAATTGTTGTCTGCATTTGCATTCTTGAGAGTAGATTTATTTTTCCTGGACCACTATGTGGATTCAGCTGACCAGCCTAAGTGAGGATTAGTTGTTTTAAAGTTATTTTGATTAAAGAGTCATTTTTAAATATGGTAACGCATAACACATGGTTTAAATAATCCTTGAGACACAAAGGAATATGTCTGAAGTATGCCTAATGAAAATTAAGATCATGGATGTAGACTTTCATAAACCATGGAGTGTAAAAGGACATGTGAGGTATAGATTTAATTTGTTGGGCTAGCTCTAGCAAAAAAAATTAAAATTAGTCAGGTTTGGAGACTCCCCTCGCTCCTGCCACTAAATGAACCATACATGTTCATAAAGCTACTTTATTTTAGAAACTCATCAACCTTTTGTTAATATCTGATTATTGGTATTAATGTTGTGAGGACTGAAATGTATTTTATAAACTGTTAAAATCTAATATTGAAGAAGAAGAATTTCCATAATTGTATCTCCTAAACCATGCCATTTTTACTAATCACTAAAAAGTGGGAATTTTTAGAGTCTATTTTTGTATTTTCATAGAAGCTATATTTTAAAGGATCTTCCACATTACTAAGCAGAGACAGCTCCTAAAGCAGAGTTAGTTCTCACCTATAATTTATTCCAGGTGTATAGAAGTAGTAGGAGAGAACATATCCTTAAGGCCTTCCGTCTACTGCAGCATCTGGGGTTAAGAGAAAAAAAGGGGGGGGGGGAAATTCCCATTTTATGTTTGAGTGTTTTCTCCTCCCTCATTTTTTTTAAAGAAGTATGGGTTAGTTGTTGCAAACACATACTTTACACTCCAGTTTGATTTGACTTGCTATGGTGTATTAAAGAGCACATTATGTAATAGTTTAAATTCACAGTTCTAAAAAGATTGCAGCTTTCCACACACATTATTCCATGCTTTTTGACATCACATGTAATGTTATACATTGCTTGGCTGCCTCAAGGAGGAGTTTTCTCTTGCTGAAGTAGTAATTCTGTCTGTGATTAAAAATAACAAAAACTACAGAGACATAAGTGAGATTTGCTTGGATGACTTTTATGGCACTTAAAATGCCTCATCTCTCTCTTCTTTGTTCTGTGATCATCTAAGAGATGTCAGTTCAGGTTGAATGGAAATGAACATGAAAGATTCTGAATGCAGACATTTAGATAATGTATACCTTTGCTGGAAAAGTCTGTTGTGCTTTTAAGCCAACAGCCTATTTTCACCTGGGCTTTATCACCTGCTGGCAATTGTTATTGGCTTTGGAGGAAAGTCTAGTATCAATGACTGTCCATTTACTCCAGTCCAGCAGAACATGGATTCATAGAAGTTTTTCTAATAACATGAGAAGACAATACACTAGTCAGCTACGGGGTAAAACTGATAGATGAAAAGGATGCTAACTGGTTCCCAATTGTACAATCCAATATTACTTATGGTTTGCCTTTGCAGTATAACCAAAAGTAGTCAGTCAAGGGTCAGAAGATTAGCAGTTTTAATAACGAGAGAAGTATGAATAGTAATTATTAAACAACTGTTTTATTGGTGCTTCAAAACAGACCTCTATCATACTGTAATGTTGGCCGTTCTGCATTTTCTTTTGCCTTATTTTGCAGTATTGTGAAATCTTTTCAAAAGATTATCTAGGTTAAAAATGGACACACTTTTCAGATGGTTTCACACTGCTGAGGTTGTTTATAAAAGTTCTCAACTTGATATAGCAGCTGGACTTGCCCATTTAAGAAAATATCTTCAGTATTTCAGGGTTGGCTTGCAACTGTTGAAATCTCCTGGAAGCTGATCTAGCAAATGTAAATGACAAACAGTAAATAAAGAAGAAAACCAATAAGATAAGGATAAGAAACTGTCAAGAGTGGAAGAGAGAGAGATTTCAGCCAGAGATAACAAAAGATGAAGGGTTTCTGAGAATGGTGGGGGTTACTGCTTGAGTTGCTTCTTTTCGATATGTTCACTCTGTTAATAGCTACCTTTTCCAAACACCTCTTTCTAAACTACCTTAGCATTGCTGCTTTGCATGTTGATTGGGGGAGGGGTAATCCAGTTTGCAGCTGTCATAGGCCAATGATGAATCACTATCCCGTCATTTGGCTGCCTTCCCCCTAACATGGGGAGGAGGGGAACAGACCTGCAGGAGGAAACAACAGTTGAGACTTCAGTTTAAAGACAATATGCCTTTCGCTGCTGCAGTATCCTCCTCCTCCTCTTTTAGTTAAAGAAAAGCATTGTCAGTCATACCCAGCAAGAGTCTTTGTTTAGTTAGATTAAAGCCTGACATTAAAATAGAATAACAGAGGCTTCTATTTGTTCTCCTGGTTTGCAGGTGCAAAATTCCCAAACCAGTTCAGATGCTGCCGTTTCCTCAAGCTGCAGGTAAGGATATGATTGATACTTGGTGGCCTTTATTGCTCAAGTGAAACTTTAAAAAAAAATTAAAAAAATCCAGGTGTAGCAGTAATTGTTATCAGTTTTAACTTAAGAGCATATTACTTCAAAATTTAGAGATGTATATGATTTAAATTTAGACAATGAAGTCTAAACTTATAGACAGTTAAGTTCAGTAAATAGCTCTGCACTCATTGAAATATTAAATATTTCCTTGTGTATTTTAAAGAACACAGTCAAACTTAAATTGGAGTTCTAAAAATGTGTAAATAAAATGTTAATGAAAAGATAAATTAGAAATTTTATCTTCAGCTACTGTAGTGAAATCTAATTTTAAAAGTGAATATCTGCTGAAGGAAAAATCATATATGGAATGGAAACCCTCACAGTAGAAAGCAAAATAAATTTTCTAGTCTCTCTCTACATTTTACAGTTATTAAATAGTTCAACTGTTTGGATAGAGAAGTCAACCTTACTGACTTCATATAAAAATATAAATAAAGCTTTTCATTAGAAGAGGTTATATGGGGGGGAAACAAACACGCCAACAACAACTTATTACCATTAGGTGACATTCTTAGCATATACACTCTTGTTTGTAAGACTGAGAAATGCAATCTGAGAGCTTTAAACTGATTATGGCCTAGGGCCTCTGTATTTTATTATGAAGCAATTAATTGTTGAATCTATGATATTTCAGAGGGAATGTAGCTGTTTGTGTATGATAAAAATGTTAATTATTTCCTCCTGAATCTGAATTCTTCTTCTATTTTGACTAAGTGACAGCTGAGGTACTGTAGAGTGCTAAGGCATACTAATGCCTGTATGGATTCACTGTATGTTGGCCTTATCCCTTTTCAATTGGGCACGCTTTATGTAATCCACAAAGCAAACAAGGGAGCAGACATAATAATGTTTTAATGCTGCGTTTGTTTCAACGGAAACAGAGGAACAATTAAGTAGTTTGCCAGAGTAAACACATACATCAGGAATATCTCATTCCCTGTCAGTAGACTATAGGTTTCAACAATTGCCTCAAGTGTTTTGTTTGGTTTGGAGGCCCATTAAATTGCAATTGGGTGGTAAATTATAAGAAAGCATGGTGTTAATTTATTGCATAGGGGATATATTTCTTTATTGATGATTTTGACAATTATACTTCCTTAAGATGATGGGAATGTCGCAAGAATAGCTGTTTGTAATTATATTCTGTTAAGCATTGCAATGTTAGATATAGACATTAAAACTAAACATGTAGGTCCTTAGAGTTAAAAAGGGCATAACAGGAGAGAAAACTGATTTTTTTTTACAAATGCAAAACAGTCAAGTGTATATCATAGTGGAAATGTGATAAAAGTTGTGGGTATGGGCCCTTCTATAATTACAGTTGAATATATTAGTAAAATTTGCTGTTTCTTGGTTTTAGGTCTATGGAAATGCAGGATCTAGCCAGCCCACATAGCCGACTAAGTGGTAGTAGTGAATCCCAGAGTGGTCCAAAACTTGATAACTCCCATATTAATAATAATTCCATGACACCCAATGGCACAGAAGGTGAGTAGTTGTTATTATTTTGCCCACTCTTCATGCACTAATTCTCGAGGTTTTTCATCAAAAATTAAATTGGCACACCAAATACAGACAATTATTTTACATTATTAGGCAAGATGTTTAAAAGCACGTTGAATATGGATCATCATTTACCATCATCAGCTTTCAGCAGTAGCTTGCGTACCAGTTTTCCCTTCATGTATTTGGAAGGCACTGGGACCAGGGTAGAGAGAGCATTATGTGTATTACTTAAAACAAAATTGTTGGAATCCATCAACAACATCATTTGCATTTTCAAAGGTGACTGAAAATGTTTCCTTCTTCTCTAATAAGCAAGACAAATGATAATTGTGTTCATTACTGTTTTTAAGATCACAATCCTATAAGCACTTTCTGATGACTAGTGGTGCCACTGAAAATCAGTGGGACTGCTCAATAGCAGGGTTCCTAGTTTTTTCTGCCAAAAAATTGGAAATTCTCTGAACCTCCCCTCCCCCCCCCCCCCAAGTCTCTGATTAAAAACTCCCAAATCTGTGTTTTTCGGCTGTTAAAATTAGAAAGTGTTTATTACAAATTATTCATTTTTGGTGTCAATTTGATGCACTGGTTGCCACTGCCATTCAAATTACAAAATAAAACAATATCCCACACCAGCCAGCCCTGGCACAGAGCCCAAGTCTCTCCCTTTTCAGGTGTGTGGGGGGGTGCCACTCCAACTCCCTCCTTCCCGCCAGTCATGGTATAGATCCCAACATACCTCTGGGTGAAAACAGACATGACGCTAACCACCCTTTAACCACCCTTGGTGGTCATTTATGCATGTTTCAGGGCTGCATATGGCACCAATACATCCCTGCAACATGCATAAATAACCACCAAGGGTGGTTAAAGGGTGGTTAGCGTCATGTCTGTTTTCACCCTCTGTCTCTCTAAAAGCCAGATGCGGCTGTGTTCTCATGCCAAATCACTTTTCTCAGACTCAGGCACACACCAGAACCTCCACAGACCTTCATCTGATTTAATTTTCATCTGCCACCACTGTTGCCAGTGAGTTTTTGCAGACAGAAATTGTGCCCCCCCCCAACCAGAATTCCATGTTTTTCTCTGATAAAACAGGAATTCTGAATTTTCTGCTGATAAAACAGGAATTCTGTGTTTTTCTGCACTAAACAGAAAACTATGTATGTGGTTTCATGACTGCAACCGTAGTTTTCATCCTGTGTTTACAGATGACACGGTGCAAGTGACTTAACTTCAGGTCTACTGCTCTGCTTCTCTCAAATTAAGTGTTGATGTTTCCCAAAGATAGAATGTAACCTGATTGCTGAATTGTACAGAATTCAAACTGGTGTTGTCAGTGTAGAACAGACAAGATGCAGGGCATCTTATTTTGAAGAGAGGAATAGAAAACGATAAGAACCCTCACAGTTGACATCATTGAATAGGTACGGTTCTTTGTAACGGCAGACGTGCTTTTCTCAGGAATGTTGCATTGTATGTAATTAATTGCGATAAATATCTTTACTGTACTATACTACTGTACAAAATAAAATAAGGAGGTTTGATATATTAAGTTAAATAATACAATATTTAAAATGTCCACTATCAAAGCTAAAAGTTAGAAAAGTATTCTTTATAAAACTATTGTATGTAATGTACACTGAACATTCCTTATAATTAAACATACTGTGTATTAAAACCGAATCTATAAATAATCGTGACAAACTAGACTATGGACATGCATTGCATTCTTCCAGGAAAGACATGTCAGTCAAAATGGGTTTATACCCTTCTGCAAACATCCAGCTACCAAAAATCCCTGTTACCAAATCTTATTGAGCACAGAACAGTTTGTGGGATATCAGTTTGACCCTAACTGGTGCTTTTTATCATTTCTGTAAAAATAAAATGTATAAGTTTACACTATGTGCAATTTTTAATTTAACCCTCCCCCCCCATCAGTGTTCATCTTTTTAAAATAAAATGTAGCTTTCCCTTTATTTTATTTAAGTAGAGAAAAAAGATGAATATCACATGGCAATAAATTTTATTCATCCATTATGCATAATCAGATATACTCCTATTAAGTCTGTTTACCAGACAAATGTATTTCTTAATGAACATTATATAAATAATTCTATTAATCAGTTAAAGCTATTATTTTAAATTTTGTTGAGATTACAAAATTTCTATTTAATCTGGAAGGATTTTACCCACAAAAAAACTGCACATATTTCCTTGAAATGAAAGGGCCACTTGATATCTTCAATCTGCATCAAGAGCACCTATTTACATCAGGTGTGTGCATGAACACATGGAAAAAGAACAATGAGGGTTTTTTATTATAAGGAATGAGGTCTATATTTAGTGATGTTGTGCATCAACTTGAATTGGATAGGACTGTACAGATATAGCGAGCAAATGTCTGTTTGTTGCTGAATGTAAACTGCTTTGTCTGAAGAATGTGGATTAAATTCCTATACTTACATAGGTCCCCCTCCCCCCCCGATTTTAGAATTAAGCTGATGTTTTCATCTTTTAAACATACATTCTAAATAGAAAATCATATATTCTGAAATAAATTGTACACCTGTATTTTCAGAAAGTCTGAGACAAAGCCCAACCATTTTTTTTTTTCTGTTTGCAATTTCCCTTCAGGTGACATGACTCTGCTCAACACTGCAGACTGGTTGCTAAGTACTAATACACAGACCACTGCAGGTTTGTGTAGCCATGATGAACACACAAAAGTTGTTAGCATGCATTTTAAGATTTTGTCAAGAAAATATATCATGGAAAGGCCTTGTTGCCAAATGTTCTGTTTAGTCTTTGTGACCAATTAGTTCAAATTTTTAAGAGAAATACCATCCCCTCATTCACATTAAAATGCATATGCACTAAGGGTCAGATGCCAAGAACTCAAGAACATGAAAAAATCCCATTGCTGACAGTTGGAATTTCATAGGTATCTAAAGACAGAATTTGGCCATACGTTTGCTAGTGTATAGGAAAGATGAAGTGAAGGGGATGAGGATATTGAAGCCCTGAGGAGGGGAGAAGAGGGGGAAGGATGAATGTAATTTTTTGTTTTTTTATTTAATTAAGCGTAAACTAAAATGAATTGTAGTTATGAGGTTTTGAGAAGTAGGATAGTTTTAAAGATGAAATACATAATAAGAGAGGTAGATGGTGTCTACATGCTGAATATATCACTCAAAATATTTCAGTATGTGTGATTTGCTTGTTCATTGCATGTGGAATGAAAATGTGTTGTTGGATTCTCCCATGTTATAATATGTTAAAAACTGACCCCACACAATATGCTGCTGAAGCGCATTTACACTATTGCTGTGATCTGAACTCCGTTTACTCCACAATAGCCCCACTGACTTCTGAAGTAAGTGGAGTTGGGATTGCAGCCTGTGCCCCTTTTGATATTCCTATCGTAGTGTCAATTAGGAATTGGGACCTTGAATTTTACACACTTTTGCATGCTGTAGTTTCTTTCTAATGCTAAGTTTAATTTCACTGTGGGAGTTACTTGGGCAAAATTCCATACCCCAGAGTGCAAAATGTATCCAATAAATTAAAAAGAAATCTGTCCCAGAGTAAAATGCCCTGTTTCAAACAAATGCTCATTCGTTATTCTCAGGTACATTTTCAGAAATGTCTCTTGTTGAGGTACCACAAAAGGATGTGGTTGGTAAATAGTTGTCTGTTATTAGCTAACAATTTTAGGTTCACACTTCGTGGTAAACTTTCAAAGCACTTAATGGGGATTTAGTTGTGTGATTGGAATCACGGTTTAATCCCATACACTGCTTTGATAATAGATTTCTTTATATTACACAAATTTCTTTATATTACACAGCCCGCAATGTTTATTCTACACTTATTGCAGTGA
The DNA here is from genome assembly GCA_003113815.1 of Sphenodon punctatus. NCBI lineage: Eukaryota > Metazoa > Chordata > Lepidosauria > Sphenodontia > Sphenodontidae > Sphenodon > Sphenodon punctatus. The sequence continues at coordinate 2,600,805 of QEPC01013929.1, forward strand.
AAAAATGTACCCCAGTGGTTCTAGTACAAAGATGGACCTAACCATTAGACCAGGGTAGTGGTGGTGGAAACCTTTCCTTTCCAGGGGCCACTTTGGAAATCAGTACGAACTCGGAGGGCTGTATAGAAGTTTGGGGAGGGGGAGCTTAAGAGGTCACTCTGGAAGAGGAGGGCCCAGCTCATGGATCTGTGCCCTGGATCTGTCTCCTATACTTGCACGCATGCCCTCAGCTTTGCTCCCTTACCCTGAACTTGGTCATTCAGTACATGTGGGGTAGGAACTGGATCTAAGAGCCAGATCCAGGAACTGGCAAGGGGCCACATAAAAACTAGCTGAGTGCTGTATTTGGCCCCAGGACTGAGGTTCCCCACCCCTGAAAAAAGGCCAAGAGTGCCTTTTTAGTGCAAGGTGGCATTCAATTAATTTACCTGTTCCCATTAGGTGGTGGTGGAAACCTTTCCCTCCCAGGGGCCACTTTGGAAATCAGTACAAGCTCTGAGGACTGTATAGAAATTCAGGGAGGGGGTCACTCAGGAAGAGGAGGGCCCAGTAGTCTAATGGATACACTGTCGGTTAATTTATCCATTCCAAACATTTCTGAGTTTAGATTAAATATAACTTATTGCCTTAGAAGTCGCCTCCTCTGTGAGAGATAGTATTTTTATATTGATTCATGGTTGCTCCTATTTCCACTGTGCCAACAGAGAAGTAGAATAAATCTACCTACCAGCAGAGGGATGGGGAAAAGTAAAGCCCTGGCATTAGTACATCCTTCTGTAGATGTTGGCTGGCATATACTACCTAGAGACCACCCAAGCAATATTTAAAAGCTATATCTGAGAAGGTTCAGAAAATGCAACCCCATCTCCACCATCATCATACCAACACAGAATGAGATGTCAGGACTGGCATAAAGAGACTTGAGGAACTCAAATTAACAGGTAAAATATGGAGTACAGTTCCTCATAATACTCTTTTCAGCCAATTAAACAGCAGTATCAACAACAATATCCTATTCCAGAACAGAGAGAGGTAAGTGAGAAAGGACTGAGATTTAGTGGATTTTTTGTATGGAAGATGGACATATTGAGAGGAACCAGGGAAAGGACTGCTACTTGAAATCTCGAATGGTTTAAATTACTTTTAAGGATACCCAGTTCTCTGCCAGTTTCAGCACTATATAATTTCAACTAGGGAAACTCTACTTTCCCAATTCAGTAGAAAAGACTATTACAGAATTATTTTATGCAGTGGAAAGTTACATCTAATCCTGAATCATTTCTTCCTGTTTCAAAGGGGAAGCAACTGAGAGAGCATATTTAGCATGATGAGCCTAAAAGAAAGTACATTTTTCTCATAGCAGGATTAGCTGCTAGCCATTTGGTGTCAGTACTTGCCCTTGATATCGGCAATTCAGTGCTGGTACAGCAATACTCACAGTGGTACTGACTCTCCTGAGAGCTAGGGACAATACTAAGCTGACTGAGAATCGCAATGGAAGTTTTAAGAGAAAACAGATCACCTTTGGATTAGAAGTTACTCGCAGGTGAGCATCCCGTGCTATTTTTGTCCTCGTAGGATGTTTTCAGACAGCAGCCCTGCTTCTGCCGACTTCACCCCTGATTTGAAGGGAGCCCACCAGATGGGCAAGTGAAACAGCCTGTGCTTGCTCCGAAGCAGCCCTGCTGGCGGTGCTCTGGAACATCCCAGAGTGCCGTTAGCGGAGCAGCTGTCTGATGCGCAGACCCATGCTGCAACTCTGCTTTCGGCCGGCCATTGCCCTATGCAACACTATAGAGTTGTGGGCACCATCCTAGAGCATCAGGCAATCGTACGCAACTCTGTGGTGTGTGTGGGGGGGTTGCCACTCAGGCTGACTGTAGCCCAGTGAACCCACCAGATCCCTCAGAAACCCACCCAGGCAGGTTTGTAAAGATGGTATTTTATTTATTTATTTATTTATTTATTTTTATTCAACTAATTTTTTACCCCGCACCCTCCTGCTAAAAGCAGCTCAGGGCAACTAACAAATCCATAAAAATATATAATATAAAAATACAATAAAAATTTAAAACAGCAATATAAAACCCACAGAATGGGGCGCCACAGATATTACAAATAAAATCTTTATGAAAATAACTATGCACCTAAAAGCACATTCCAGCAAATTCCAGAAAGCACCCAAGAACATATGCTTTCTCCATAATGTGGGGCTTCCCTTGTGCCTGGTTCGGAGGCTGCAGCTAGTGCAGAATGCGGCGGCCCGCCTCCTTTCGGGGATGGGTCGTCGGGAGCACATAACACCGGATTCTGCACTGGTTGCCGATAGCGTGCCGAGCCAGGTTAAGGTTTTGACTTTGATCTACACGGCCCTTCACGGTCTGGGCCCCCGTACCTCAGGGACCGCCTCGCCCTCCGTGCCCCAGAGCGGCTCCTTCGGTCGGCCGGCGGTGCCTTCTTGGAGGTCCCCCGCATTAAACGGGGGGCTACAATGGAGAGGGCATTCTCGGTGCCTGGGCCGTGCCTTTGGAATTCCCTTCTGGAGGAAGCTCGCCTGGCCCCAAGCCTTTTGATATTCCGGCGAAGATGTAAAACCTGGCTGTTCGCCTAGGCCTTTGGGGAGGGTGGGTTAATGGGGTTTTATCTCCCCTACCCTATTTTATTATTTTATTGTTTTAAATGTTTCCTGGGCCCTGTTTTAATACTTCATGTATTTTTGATATGTTTTAAATGGTTTTATATGTATTTTATATATATTTTTGTTGGAAGCCGCGCCGAGCTGTTCTCAGGAGGGCCGGGGTATAAATCTAGAAATAAATAAATAAAATAAATAAAGTCCCCAAATGAAGCAATACTAAGTGTTCTCCTGGAAGCTTCTCTGTTGGGTAAAAACAAACATGTTTTGGCCCACTGTGGCCTGGGCCCCACAGGCACGTGTAACCACGCGCTGCCAGATGTTGGCCTAGGGTTTGCCCCAGGGAGTGTTAGCAGCTAGGCCAAACTGTAACCTCAGCAACTCTCCAAGGTCACAGTCTGGGCTAAGGGCTGCCCACACGGACCACAGCAGACTAGCATGTCTATTCCCACGCAGCATCCCCACCCCCCAGGCCAGGAACCCTATGGCCCGATGCTATAGTTGTGCCTTATTGGCTGCCATGACTGTCCGTCATGGTGGGGGCGGTGCACTGGGAGCACAGCGTGGCCGTGGATGGCTGCCTGCATGTTTCTTGTGTTCCCTTCCCTACCGAGGCCATGCAGGCAGTGGGACAGCTCCCCAGCTGTGGGATGTCAGTTCAGTGACCCGACCCAGGCCGCGTTGCCCACTATTTTCTGGCCCGGGGGCAGTCCTGCTGTCCACATGTCCATTTTCACTAGGGATGGGAAGATTGGGATTGGATCAATACAATTAGTCTGATTTTGGACCAATCTGAAGCAATTCGATACTCCCGGGGGTTACAATCCAAAATATTTGTTTTCCTCCGTGGAGTCTATCAAGCTCCTTGGACTGTTTCAGCTTTTTATGCATGCACCAAACTGACTCCTGCCCAGCCCAGACAGTCAGCTGATCATGTGCAGACCACCTGCCATTTTCAGAAACGGCGCCACTGCTGCCAGCGCCATTTTAGAAAATAGCTGTCCATGCACAGAACGTCCATGGCAGCCATTTTTGCACATGCAGAGTTATTTTTTTCTAGTATTTCTGCCCAGTGTGGCTCTGAGAAGGCTGTGCTGGGCACTGTGGGTTGACTCGCCGGACTTCAGGGCCTGGGAAAAAAGGTAAATTAATCAAATAACCCCCTCTCCCTTACCACCCAGCTCTGCCTCCCAAACTCCCTGTCCCTGGCACACACCTTCCCTGGACTCCTGCCCAGCTGCCCGCCCCATCGCTGCTGCTGCAGAAAGGCACAGGCAGGGGACCAGGGGAGGTGGGTGCCAGGCAGGGGTCCTGGGTGGCAACTCTTCATCACCACCACCACCACTTCTGATTTAGCTTGTATTGCTCAGGATCAGAACCATCTCTGATCAGTACAATCTAAAAGCCAATTTAAAGTCAGGTTAGTCCGATTCTGAACTGATCCGAATTTTCATTACAATTTCCCATCCCTAGTTTTTACCCATTTTTATAGTTCTTGATTCACTTATCACTCCACCTAACGTATGCTATTTAGTCTACCATTTGCTTTCCCAATCTTATTTGTGAATAATGGCATGTGCTGTTGAATATGTATTGGTTCTATGTTGTTAAATATATAGGTGCTTTTCACACAAGACGTCACATGTGCCCGCACTCCACCGATTCCCCCCATGTACGGAGGCATGGAACAAAATGGAGTTGCCTCTGTGCATGTGGGGGTGGGTTGAGATGGGGGTGCGTCCATGTGACCGGCTGCCAATGCACCGCCCGCAGACCGTGGCACAATCCCCAGCCCACAACGCGGCTCCTCCCGGCCCGTGTGAAAAGGGCCATAGTAAAGAAGGATTATAATATTCAAGCAGACTAGCTTGTATCAAGATTTGCAAGGTCTAATTTAATGGAAGAATACTACAGCCGAACCTTGGTATAACAAACATGTCATATTAATGAACCTCCACTTATAAGAATTCCAACTTTGGGAACTATTTCTCTCAGATGCATGTTGTCAATTGTAGTGAACACCTTTCCGGTGGAGGCCCGGCTGGTCCTGGACCTTCCCTCCTTTCGGAAAAGTTGTAAGACCTGGCTGTTCCGCCAGGCATTTGGCGGGGGCGATGGGTAATAGTGTGTGGGGTGTGTGTGTGTGTGTTGGGGATGGTGAGGTGGGATGTGATTTTGTCCTCCTTTTAATGTTGTTTTAAGTATTGTTTTTAATGTTTGTAAGCCGCCCCAAGCTGCCTGTGGCAGGAGGGGCGGGGTAGAAAAATGTTCTAAATAAATAAATAAAATACATAAATGTAACTGTTTCCCGATCTCATGGAAACTTGTTGTACTGTATCGTCAGTAATGGATGGTGGTTATGTGTGATGTAATGCATTGTATTTATTATATGATGATGTAGCTTTCCGTAGATGGGCAATATGTATATATTACTAGTTTTAATTTATTTTCCTATATTATGTTGCTGCAAATAATGTAACAATATGAGAGATAAAGTCTAATATAAAATATTGGAAATTGATACTTTGAATAGGCACTGTGATCAAATTTCTTTGTAATTAGATATTTTAATCATTATGCATTTCTCAATTTCATGGTGCAAAGTTAGGTTTTAGTGGCAAGTCATGGAAGGTGATAGTCAATGATAAAAAGATAAATCTTTTATGTGGAGAGTTCATCTAGTTCCATTTTTGTTTATTTCCTGGACTTTATAATATATAGAGATCTCTGAAGTAGAATTTTTGTAAAGAAAATGCAGTTTGCTTTTGCAGTAGGGGCTAGTTAGAGTGTAGTATTCAGTTGGATGCTACTGAAAAAAGCGTTGCACATTAGCTCTTTTTAATAAAGCGTTTTTTGGATGTTAATTTCCCAGATTTGTGGAGTGGCATTATTTGTAATAATAACTTTAAAATGTTCCAGTTAGATTGGTGCATACATTTTACAAATATGAAGCATTGTTCTGGTAGATTTCACAAGGCCCACCGCAAGTTAAACGGAGAGATGTGGCTATATAGAGAGGAAGGACGGTTTAGTGGTCAGCCCTCAGGAGATCTGGGTTTTAGTTCCTTGCTTTTCCTTATGCTTCCTTTGTGTCACGTGGACTCTCTGTTCCTCCAGTTGTGATCTGTAAAGGTGAGGATAAATTATCATTCTACCTCACGGGTGTGTTGTGAGGCTAAATATATTAAAGGGTTTTTTAAAATTATTTTATTATAATAAGGAGTGTAAGTATCAAGGGAAAAGCCACAAACAAACTATAAAATAAGATAGAACTGAAATAAAGAGAATGCATACACATCAGCAATGGCTACGGGAGGCAGCAGGCCAAGGCCCATAGAGGCATTGTATACATCTCTACCGTCTCCAAAGGTGGCTGGGGGAGCAAACTAGTGATTATGGGGAGGCGGGATGGGGTGGGTGGGGGCCTGCTTCAAGTTTACAAGTCAAATTGAAACAAATATTCCATGGAATGGAGCTGTGCCTCTTCCCTTGTCATCACCATGAGGTAGGGCAACCAAGTCATATTAAAGTCTTGTGTCTTGTCTATGAGGCCGGCAAGAGTCTTTTCCATCGTAAAGATTAACCAAAACCTTGGTTTCCATTCTGAGACCGTGGGCGGGTTGGAGTTCTTTCAATGTTTCGCTATTGTTTGTAAGGCTGGTATATACATAATATCACAGGTAGTTTGATATTGCTTAATCAATGGTATATCTGGATATATGCCACGCAGTGCCACTGCAGGGGAGATTATATATTAAAGTTTTCAGGTACTCAGATAAGATGGAAATGAGCCCCTGCTGGATAGACAATAGAATTGCTTAAATTTTATGTTTTCTCTAGTTCCTTGCTGTTGCTCCCTACAAACCTTCTTACCCTGAGCCCATTTTATATTTCCTGATTCACTGCCTCCTCTTACATCTTCCTTGGATGTTTTTAAATGTGCCAGGTAATGGGTGTGTGTGGCTGCTGAGTGGCACTGTTGTGGAGCACCCACTCAGTTGGAGTGCATGAGGAAGGGGGATTCAAACACAGCATGGGTACTCTGGCCATGGAGGTAAGCCACCATACAGTCCCTCTGCCACTGACCATGGGAGAGGGGGAAACATGCTGGACTAGCCTTTGCAATTGCCATGTCCCCGGTGTGAGCGCTGGGGAACCCGGGCTCCCCAGTGCTCCCAGCCAGTTCTTGTGACTTACAAAGGCCGTGTCCCACGCCCATAGTACCTATGAGTGGTGGACCAGTCCCCTACAAGTGGCTGGCCACCCCAGTTCATATGGGCAGGGGCTCTTTGGCTTGCCCCTCACAGAGCACTCTGGATTTCCCGGCAGTGCTCCATGCATGGCCATGAATGGGTGCTCCGTGACTCATGGGAGTATGCATTCCCCCCCCCACCACTCCACCTTCAGATGGGTTGTGGGCTTTGTGGCTCCTGGGTGGCCATGTAGGGGAGCATCTTGTCTAAAACCACCCCTTGTATGTCAGTCTCTTGCCATCCTCCTTCAGTCTGCTGTTTTCACTGCCAGATTATCCTACTTTTCCTCCCATGGTTAGTGAGTAAATGAGAAGTAAGATTTCTGCTCCAGAAATCTCACTTCTGTTGTAGTGAATGTCATGCCTGGAATGTATACATCTTTGGACCATTCCCACGAAGCTTAACCAGATGAAACTGATGGCCTAACATTTCTATGATATAGTTTATTCCACTAGCAATTGTGCCTGAAACAGAGCAGAAACCCACCTGTGGTGTGCAGAGCTCAAAAGGCATTAGGATGTTAAATAGGGAATGTGGAGAATCGGGATAAGTTAAACCATTAGGCTACTACAGATGGTAAATTTTATTTTTGCTGAGCAAGGGTTTCATGAGAGAAACCCATAATGTGGGTGAGTAAAGTAAGTGGTTGTTGCTGCATAGCTTTAAATGAAAGTTTATGGAATGTTGTGATTTTTATAAGATAGGGATTTTAAAACACCTTTAACTAATGCTTTTCAATCAAGTAGCCAAATTTGGTACTTTTGCTATTCAGTTGAATGTTTAAGTTTAAAAGTTGCTTTGTTTTGGTTAACTTGTCACTGACTAGAAGTTTTTTAAAGAAGTATTTACTAGTAATCATTTCTATAGCACTACTAGGAGTACACAGCACTTTACAGTCACAGATTTTCAAAGATAGGTCCCTGCCCAGTGGCCTAACACTCTAAGATGGACAAGGGTGAGGGGGACACTCGGGATGACAGAAATACACACACATTCCTATTTTGCTGATGGGAAACTGAGGCTGAGAGGTTGTGACTTGCCCAAGGCCACCGAGTGAGTTAATTGGCTAGTGTGGGATTTGAACCCTGGTCTCCCAGGTCCAAGTCCAGCACCTTATCCAATACACCGCACTGGCTCTCAAGTATTTGTGTTCACATGTTTAGTGACTCATAATTTATTTATTTTTAAATATGAAAGTTATGCTCCAATCCAGCTATCTGACACTGGAATTGGGAGCATCCGCGCTAGAACGTATTGTATATTCCCAAGAAGAGGATACCATGTATAGAACCAACAATAGATTCTGTTGGAAAATTAATATTTGAGAGTTTTCAAAACTTTTTGTTTAACAAGAGAAGGGTTGGACCTCTGTTAGAATGGATTGGTTTGAATGGGACCTGTACTTGAATGCAAGCATACTGTAGGAATTTCTGGGGAAAAAATTCCAGCCTAGGTTTAACTGATTGACGTTTCCTTAGGCCTTCTGTGCAGAACGCACTCCTCACCACAGCCCCCACCTGGACATCCAGGTGGAGCTGGGAATCGAGGAGCGCACTCAGACTGTGAACCTGGAGAACCAGCAGGGGGCAAACCCCATCAATGATTGGGGACACCAACCCCACCGCCTTCCCCACTAGCTTCACCTCCATCTTGTAGGGATTCAGCCTCAGTCGGCTCACCCTCATCCAGTCCCCTACAGCTGTCAGACACAGGGTAAGCACCAGACTGCTGGGTCTGGGTCGGACGAAAAAGAGAGGTAAAGTTGGGTGTCATCAGTGTGTTGATGACACCGAACACCAAACCATCCCATGACCTCACCCAGCAGCTGCATATACACATTGAACAGGAAAGAAGACAGAATGGAAACTTGCGGGACTCCACACGAGAGGTCATGGGGTGATGAAAAATAATCCCTGAGCACCACTCACTGAGTTCTGATCAGGAAGGAGCGGAACCATTCAAGAACAATCCTGCTGCCCACCCCTGGCTCGGTCCCTCAAGTGAGTCACCAACATCTCGTGGTCAACAGTATCAAAAGCCGTCGACAGATCTAATGGAATTAACAGGGTCGAGTGACCCTGATCCAATTCATGGCGGAGGTCATTGGCCAAAGCCACAAGCGTGGTCTCAGTGCCATAGCCCGGGTGAAAGCTGGACTGCAAGGGATCCAGAAACCTGATGTGGTCAAGGTGCACCTGAAGCTGCCGAGCCACTACCCGTTCAATAACCTTCCCTAAAAAGGAAAGGTTAGAGACAGGCCAATAGCTGGCAAGGAAGTCAAGTTATTCCACTGCCTCCAACAGCACACAGCTGCATTTATAGGAGGAGAGGAAGTGGTCATCAGCATTTAGGGTGGTTTGGGGGCTGGAGAGGATCGAGCAGTGCCAGCAGGGGTAGCGAATGTGTGTGGGGGGGGGAGGGGGGCATTATTCCACCCTGGCTACACCTCTCTCTCTATATATCAAACATGTTTACATAGTATAAATACCAAGGAAGAATTTTGGTTTGATGCAATATGGCCTGACGGCCGCTGAGCCATTAACCTTCACTCACTCACTCAAAGAAGAATTTTCATAATTGTTTCTTTGTTTAAAATAATCAAGTAAACTAATTTTTGAACTCTGGTTTTGATGGTTGGTTGTCTTAAATTTAGTTGGTTCCACTTATTCTGGAGTATTCTGTACATCATTGTGACTACTCGGCAAGTAAGTGGTTTGAGGATTACAGCATTAATATGTGAACTAATATTTCAAATGGATGCTCAGAGCTTGAAAGACTCTGTTGTTTATTATTTATATAATGCCAGTAATGTACCTGACACTGAGCAATAATTAATTGGTGACAGGTGCCTGCCCTAAGGAGCTCACAATGGAGGAGAGATAAGGGAGGGAACATGAGGGAGAGGGGAACATTGGGAAAGACAGGGATATATTATTGAAATTGAGCAGTCACAGGAGTTACAAGGGCGTAGGGGACCTTGAATGAAAAGATAGTAGAGGAAGTATCATTGATCAGTCTGTGGAAAAGAGGTAAGGCCTGATGGTTGAGGTAGGTTTTCGGGAGGAAGCAGAATGAATATGTTCATGGGGAATTCCAGGCATAGGGGCATCAAGGGAGAAGTAGTGCAGCTGGTTCAGGGAGTAGGAGACCCGGAGGCAGGTTATGGGGGTGCTAAAAGAGGAGCAAAGCACTCGGATGGGAATGTAGTGCGAAATAAGTGCAGAAAGATGGTAGGGGGAGCGAGGCAAGGACTTAAAAGGTAAAGACCTTCAGATTAACTGAAGGAGCTTGTGTTGAATGCGAAGAGGGAGCCGGTGAAGGAAGGAGAGGAGGCACTGAACATGGTCAAGGTGGTGGAGGACCTTGGCAGTGTAATGTTGAACAGAAGTGAGAAGGTCAAGGTGAGAGTGGAGCAGTCCAGTAGGTAGGAAGATGCAGTAGTCAATAGGCCTGATGCGAGAGCAGGTGCTCTCATTCCATAGGGAAATACAGACATTTCGGGAGCAAGGAGGAAATCTACTTACATTTTTGACATTTTCTGTGATTTTCTGAGAATTTTCTCCATTTTGGTAGTTTCCAGTAGTTTCTGATTATACCAGAAATTACCGAAAAATACAAAAAAATACTGGAAATTACCAAAATGGCAGAAAATAGCGGAAAATCACAAAAAATGTAAAAAAAATACTGGTAGATTTCCTCCTCGCATGAACAAAGGCAAAAAACCTCTTTCTGTCAGAAATGGCCCTTGAGATTTTTCGTTTCAGCTCTAGTAGTCAAAGTGGGAGATGACTAGGGTTTTGGCAATGGAAGCAGTAAGGAAGGGCCAGATTTTAGTAATGTTATGCAGAGAGAAGCAACATGCTTTAGCAACTGGCTGGCTGGCTGGTGAAAATCAGTGGAAATTGAGAGGGAAGAGGCAGGGGAATGTATTGTGGGAGAAGATGAGGAGTTCAGTCTTGAACATATTAAGCTTGAGTTGATAGTGAGACATCCGAGCAGAGATGTCACAGAGACGTTTAGTGATGAGAGACTGGAGGAAGGGGGAGAAAATTGAGATAGAGCTGAGTGTGCTGTTTAACTGCTAGTGAACTGTGTCCAACTCAAGCCTGTTTCTAAGCCCAGTGGCTTGGCCGTTTTGGCTTATCAGGCCAGCATGGTTAAGGCAAGCTAGTTGCTTACAGCAAGGGACCTGTGTTCACTGGGTTTTCCCCATTGTTACTAAAGGGGAAACAGTGAGCATGGGTCCCTGCCTACAGTACGTGAGGCAGCTGCTTGGCCAGCACGACATCAGGCAGCCTTTAACTTTTCCCCAGCTCTGCAGATTTCCCCTAACTACAGATTAGAAGGTTCTTTTAATGTAGATAGTGCATATATAATTTAAGAGAATAGGTGAATGTCTAGAATTACAGTACCCAACTCTTTGGACAAAAATAGGCAATGGAATGTCAAAGAATCCCAAGGGCTTTGTGAAAAGTAAATACCTTTTCTCTTTATTTTTGCTGATAATGTTAGAAAATTCTGCATTGTTTGAGCATATTAACACTGATTACGTTTTCAGTGAATTTAATCGATAGAAAAGTTGCCTCTTTAAGTGAACTGGAAAAGGAAATGTAGATCCGGGCCTTGTGTGGGCACAGATCCACATGGGGGCTGGGGTTTGCCTGCAGGAATCCATTGCAGGGTTTCTGTGTAAAGCACACATGCTTGCAGCTTGCACTCTCCATCAAAACCATGGAAGTTCTGCTTGTTCTAAAGACGATTTAGTCTATCAGTATGAAATGTTGTAGGGTGGATCTCTTGGGAGAGGGGTACAAATTTCAGGCAAATCTGATTTGAATTTTGGAGACAGAACTGTTTTTTCTGCCTTTTACAACCTTTTCTCTTGATGGACGTAACAGGGCATAACACACGGGCTTGGGGGTGGCCTGACCTGGCACAGGAAGGAAAATCCATGAGGACACAGTCTGGGCCAAGTTGGGCCAGTGAACAAACTTACCGGCTGCCTGGCCTCCAGGGAGGGCAGGGAGCCAGACAAATGTGTGGGCAGCTGCCCCGAACTGTGCCCAGTGCTCTGCTCCCAACCATGATGGGCAATTATGGCAGCCAATGACAGCGGCCGTGGCGGACCCGATCTGGCTGGGTCACAAAAGGCCACAACAAATGTGATAGCCCACAGTGGCCTGCTTTGGTCTGATTGGGTGGACCTTAGCCTGGGCTGTACCTCGAAGATGTTCTGGGGTCACAGCCCAGGCTCACTGCTCACATGGCATGGGACAATCCCAGGCCAACATTTGGCGACACCTGCATAAGCGTGCAGGTGAGGTCTGGGCCAAAGCATGAAAGAGCGGCTCAAAGCAGCCCACCAACAGGTTGTTAACACACTGTGTTCAAAGTTACCTGTCTGGTGGTGAAGAGGTGTCAAAAAATTCAATGTGCATTCTAGTCATTTCCTGAGTTTGGATTTTTAAAATCAGTCATGTTGTTTTTAAGTTATGTGGTTTTGAATGTCCCATGTTATCCTATGTACAGAGTCAGATTTTAAATTTTATTTTTTTATTCAAACTTATATGCCACCCTTCCCACAAGACTCAAAGCAGTTTACAATGATAAAATACAATAAAATTCATACAATAAAAATGTCCATCCCTTCCCTCAGACTCCCACCCTCCCCTACAACCCTAACCAGAAACCCAACCAAGCCCTATTTATCCCTGTAATCTATCCTTGAGGTGATGAAAGCATGGATGACAGTAGCCAAATCTGAATCAAAAAGAAAAGGCCGCAGTCTCCTCACCAGATGGAGTTGGTGAAAATTGCTCCTGGCCACCGCCGCCGCTTGACAATTCAGGCACAACAAGGGATCCAAAAGCACTCCACGGCTGCAAACCTGACTGATCAGAGGAGGCCAGACCTCATCAATGACAGGTGTCCCAGTCCCCTCCAAGTCACAAGACTGGCCAACCATCATCACTTCAGTCTTATCAGGATTCATTTTTTAGTCGGCTCACCCTCCTTCAGTACCCGACAGCAGCCAGGCATTGGGTAAGCACGGAGACTGGGTCAGATGAAAAATAGAGGTAGAGCTGAGTGTCATCAGCATATTGATGACACCTCACCCCAAACCTCAAAATGACCTCGCCTAGCAGCCTCAGATACACATTGAACAAGAGGGGAGACAGAATGGAACCCTGCTGGACACTACAGGGAAGGTCCCATGGAGATGATGAGTAATCACCCATCACTACCTTCTGGGACTTCCCTAACAGCAAAGAGCAGAACCACTCAAGACCGGCCCCACGAACCTCCAGCAGGTCCCACAGTTGTGTCAACAGCACCTCATGATCAACTTATCAAAGGCTGCAGAAAGATCTAACAAGGTAGAATTCCCTTTATCCATCTGCAGGTGCAGGTCATTGACCAAAGCCACAAACCAACCCCAGCCAACAGCAGCCCCTTTCTTTCCTGACTGACTTTCACCAACCAGGACGGGCAAGGATCTAATTCACAACTGGCTGACCTCACCGCTCAAAGCACCTCCCTCATATCGGTGGGCAATACCAGTTGACACTGATCCAAGTAAACAGGACTAGACTGTGCTTCCATAACCCCAAACTCTGACTCTGCAATTAAAATGGTAGCACCCTAGTCAGGGTGAATGCAAGTGATTTTGTCTGCAAAGTAGTTAATAAAAATGTCACAGTGGACACCAGATGACTCCATTTCATGGTGGAGACAGGTAGGATTAACCAAGCCCCTCACGACCCAGAACAGCTCTACTGGACAAGTCTTTGCAGATGCTATGATAGTGCAGAAGAAAGCTTTCTTTGTCACCATCACAGACACAGCATAGTCCTTCAGAAATGATCTATGCTGCAATCGGTCAGCTTCAATGCGAGTCAAGTGGCACCTGCGCTCTGTCTGCCCTCCCGCTTCAGCTGCCTCAGGTCCTCCATAAACCAGGGGGACTTGTGCTGATGAAGTGGTGGAATCAGACACCTGGGTGCAACTATGACAATGGCCATGGTCAGGATGTCATTCCACAATGAACCAGGTCATCAACAGAACAGCCATCAAGGACAGTCGGTATATCCCCCAGAGAATTCTGAAAACTAAATGGATCCATCAGTCTGTGGGTGTGGACCAACCTAACTGGTACACCACTCCGACGAGGTGATGATGTCAGTAGGGATGGGCGAACAGATCGCGGTTCGGGTTCGGCTGTTCGGTTCGGCTGCGTTCGTTTCGTCCGTTCGTTTCGCCCGTTCGTTTCGGCTGCGTTCAGTTTGTCAGTTCAGATGTTTGGCCGTTAGGTGGTTCGGGTCGAATGTTGAGTTCAGATTCGGTATTCGGTTCGGTCGGGATCGGTTCAGTCTTTAGTTCGGTGCAATCGGGAACTGAAAATGACATTTGGTTTTTGAAATAAAAGGAAAAAACTAAAAAACATATTTCTGGCTATAACATTTTCTTTTCTTATTACATATTGATGAAATTTAGGGAGATTGTACCCCCAATGGAGGGCACCAAGTGTACAAAAATTCAGAACGATTAGATAAAGGAAACCGATTTCAGAAGCAATTGAATGTTGTGATTTTAAGAAAAACTCCATACACATTCATGGCTACAACTTCTTTATCTTGCATCCAATGTTCATGACACTTGTGCATATTACATCCCTCCATATGCTTAATATTTCTGCCAATTTTAGGAAAGAGTGGATAAAGGGTCCCAAGGGTATAAGACATTAACCTGAAAATACATTTCCAGCTGTTACATTTTGATATTCCATTCTGTTTACAGGATATTTGACAGGAATGTATCAAATACCGTTCCTGCTATTTCAGCAAATGTACAGGAGATTTTGATAAAGGGAACCACTTCTGTTGGCCAATTTGCATCACAAACCGATCTTATACCACAGTGACATAAGAGAATCCCAGGCATAGGCCCCTTCTCTACATATGTTGTACAGGCATATAAAATTGGGACCCTTTATAATATCTTTCTGATATTTGGCAGTGATGATCATGACAGTGAAATATATAATCCTGCCAAATTTCATGTACACTGGTTGGACTACAAAGATGTTCTAGTCAAACATGCATTTATATGTTAATTGCTTATACCACCAAGACCTTTTTTCCAATCCTTCTGAAATTTGGCAAAGACAGTTAATATGGGAAGGGGTATAAACTACATTAGATGTGAGGCAAAGAAGTTACAGCTAAGAATGTATTTGTAGAATATTGCAAAATACAATAATTCAGCTGCTTCTAAAATCGGATTCCTTTATCCAATTGTTTTGAAATGTGGTGCACATAATGAGTTCTATTGGAGGTATAGGCACTCCAAATTACAGCCACATAGCATAAAAAACAAAAAGGTTACAGCCAATAATGTGTTTTCCATTGAATAATGTGTTTTCCATTGAAACCAATGGAAATTCAATTCCGAGCTCACCGAACGCATCCGAACCGAGCGTTCGAATTCGAGTTCGGTTCGAACGTTCGGTTTGGTTGACCAAACTATTCGAGTTCGGTCCGAACTTCCGAATTCGAGTTCGGTTCGAACGTTCGGTTCGGTCGACCGAACTTTTTGAGTTGGGTCCGAACTTCCGAACCGCGTTTGCCCATCCCTAGATGTCAGGATGGATGTGGATTGATACATAAAGCAAACCTATGTAGGTTTTATGTACATCTCTCCCCACAAAATCTCATCCCCACTCCCCCCAAAAACCCCAACCAACCCCATTTATCCCTGTCTTCCAAATGCTCTTTCAAATAAAAGAGTTTTGCATTGCCTTGAGAAGATGTCCGGGCTCAAGTGAACATCCCAGTGAAGCGAGTGCCACAAAATGTAGGCAGCAACTGAGAATGTCCTGCCATGCACCCCCACCTCACGAACAAGAATAACAGACAGAAACCTCAGAAGAATGTCCCAGCGGACCGTAGGGGCTGCAAAGGGAAATGGTAGGATAGGCAGTTTTGCAGATATGTAGCACCAAGATCATTTAGAGATTTAAAGGTCAAAACCAGCACCTTTCTTTATTTGACCTGGAAATAACTTAAATTTTGGCTTTGAGATTAAAAACAACACAGTATCCCCCACGAACAGTAACAAACCATTCTCGCTAGGGAGTTTCATTGTGGGGGGAGGGGGACTGCAGGTACCCTAAGACCTACAGGATTGTGGGATTGGTTCCACTGCCTGAGTCCTAGGGGATTCTTGGTAAGGAGAGTTGGTATGAGTCTCAGTGGCTTCTGAAGTATTCCTTGGTGTGACTGCTAGAACATTCTGGGTAATTGTTCCTGGCTTCAGTCCCAGTCCCGGGGTAAGGACTGCCCCTGAAGCCTAAAGGATTCTGGGTACAGCCTCTTTGTCTGACTCCTAGAGGATTGTGGGTAAGGAGTGTTGTCATGACTCCCAGAGGATTCTGCATATGGTTCCTTGGCCTGAGACCTAGACGATTGTGTGTAAGACACTGGTGCGACTTCCAGAGGAGTGTGGGTAAAAGAATGCTGCCATGATTCTCGAGAAGGTTCTGAATATACTGCCCCAAAGGCCTAGTAGATTGTGGGAAAGGGGTGCTGGAGTGACTCCCAGAGGATTCTGGGTAAGAAGCATTAGCATGACACCCAGAGGATCATGGGCAAGGAGCATTGGCATGACTCCCACAGGATTCTGGGTAAGGAGCATTGGCATGACTCCCAGAGGATCATCGGTAAGGCCCCCTTGGCGTGATTGCTGGGCATGCAAGCCAGCTTAGCAAGTTTACCGTGGGGCGTTCTCCCCCCCCCCCCAGTAGCTCCCCGACATGGTCCAGCGCCCCTGTAGGCAGCAGGACAGGTGCTCAGCGTTGGTCTCAGCGCAGCAGTTGAAGGCGGTGATGGCAAAGTTGACATGGGCACCAAGCGGGTTGTAGCAAACGGCGTAACCATCAGGGACCAGTGGCCCATAGCACATTTATTTATTTGTTTATTTTAATACATTTATACCCCGCCCCTCCTGCAAGCAGCTCTGGGCGGCTAACAAATTTCAAATAAAACAACCTTAAAAATATTTTAAAACAGTCATAAAAATCTTACAAATAGAAACAGGGAGAGGACAAAAAATAATAAAAATAATAGAGAAGGGTAGGAGGATAAAACCCCACTAATCCACCCTCCCCAAAGGCCTGGGCGAACAGCCAGGTTTTACAAACTTGCTGTAATGTTAAAAGGCTCGGGGCCAGGCGAGCTTCCTCCAGGAGAGAATTCCAAAGGCACGGCACGGCCACCGAGAATGCCCTCTCCAGTGTGGCCCCCCGCTTAACACGGGGGACCTCCAAGAAGGCACTCCCGGCAGACCGAAGGAGCCGCTCTGGGGCACAGAGGGCGAGGCGATCCCCAAGATATGAGGGGCCGAGACCATAAAGGGCCTTTATAGATCAACACCAATACCTTGAACCTGGCTCGGCATGCTATTGGCAGCCAGTGCAGAGCCCGGAGCACAGGTGTTATGTGGTCCCGGCGACCCGTCCCTGAAAGGAGGCAGGTCGCCGCATTCTGCACTAGCTGCAGCCTCCGAACCAGGAACAAGGGCAGCCCCACGTAGAGCGCGTTGCAGTAGTCCAGTCTTGAGGTGACAAAGGCGTGGACGAGGGAGGCCAGGTCCGGGCCAGAGACGTACGGACGCAACTTCCGCACCAGATACAACTAGCGGAAGGCAACCTTCGCCACTCCCTCCACCTGTTGCTCCAGGCAGAGATCCGCTTCCAGCACCACCCCCAGACTACGAACCTGTTGAGCTACAGGAGGGCGAACCCCCCCAATCAGCAGGGCCGACACCTCCCTCGCTCTCCCCACCACCATCACCTCTGTCTTATCGGGGTTGAGCTTCAGTCTGCTCTGCCACATCCATTCCACCACAGCCTCCAAACACTGGGATAGCACCGAGACCGCAGGGTCTGGGTCAGCTGAAAAAGAGAGGTACAGCTGAGTATCATCAGCATATTGGTGACAACGCACCCCGAACCCTCTCACAACCTCCCCCAAGGGCTGCATATAAACATTCAATAATAATGGAGACAGAATGGAGCCCTGCGGAATGCCGCAGGACAAAGCGCGGGGGCAAGATGTTTCAGCTTGCAGCACTACCCGCTGGCTTCTCCCTGAGAGGAATGAATGGAACCATTCAAGAATGGTCCCATCCAGCCCCCCCCAGGTCACATAGCCGTCTCAACAACGGCCCATGGTCCACGGTATCAAAAGCAGCCAAGAGATCTAGCAGGACAAGAAATGTCGAACGTCCTGCGTCCATTTCTCGGCGGAGATCGTTGACCAAGGCCACCAACGCTGTCTCGGTGCCATAGCCGGGGCAGAACCCAGATAGAGAAGGGTCCAGGAAACCAATACTGTCTAGATGCGCCTGGAGCTGGATCGCCACTGCCCATTCAATAACCTTCCCTAAAAAGGGAAGGTTAGAGACAGATCGGTAGCTGTCGAGTGTGTCCACGTCCAAGTGAGCGATGCCACCTGCTCGGTAGAGAGTTTCCAGTGGGTGGCGACGGCGTACGAGGTGTCCATGAAGATTTCTGGCATCTGGAACCCATCAGTGATGGCCTCAAGCTTTAATCCCAGCAAGTGACGCTCAATGCCCTGTCCATCCAGTGCCTGCTCAACCAGGTCACTATGAGCCTCTGCTGCATTCCTTAACAATGCCAGCTGCTCTGGGGCCTGGCAGTCGGGGTTCTCGGTGCTTTGGATGAAGGCGAGGGCATCCAAAGTAGCCGAGTGGACGGTCTCTGTGCGACCCCGGTGGAAACAGCAAAATGAGGCTGACTTATTGGTGGGGCAGAGCTCCCCATGCGCCATGTCCAGGTTTTTCTTTGCGTGCTCGATGTCCCGCTTGATTTCAGGTGTGATGTAGAAGTAAAGTTTCTTAGGGAGTGAGAGTGGGATCAGGCTGGTCCGTGCTGTCACAGGATCCTTGCTGCCAACCAGCACCTTGAATTGTGCTTGGAAAACTATAGGCAGCCAGTGCAGACTTTGGAGTACTGGTGTAATGTGCTCCCAGTGACTCATCCCCAAAAGGAGCTTCCAAACAGTAGTTGTAGATGTTACATGTATATGCTACATTTCGTCCCCCTTTCGCCCCCCACCCTTCTCTATAAGAGGGAAGAGGAAGATGTAGATTAAACATCCATATTTTTGTTGTACATAGAATCCACATCTATTATGACAAAAAGTATCATAGACATTGAACGTATTATGTATGAGTGAGTGGGTGTCAGTACTCCTGGGTCCTGTGGGAGGAGAATGCGGTCTAGTGGGTTAGAACGTGGAGGATGGGGGTTGGGGCTGGGAGCCAGGAGTTCCGGGTTCTCTGGGAGGTGCAGACTGCACTGGAGTGTCACTGGTAGGAGCTCAAGTAGGACAGTTAACTGGAGTAAATGCTGCCAGGGAAGAGGCAGCAGCTGTGAGCATGTCACTCACTGTGCTGGTGGTTCCTGGAACTGAAGGGGCCAGAACTCTGTGGCGTCTGGGACAGGCTGTAGTGGCTTCCCCGCTCCTGAAAAAAGTTCCTAAGTTAAAAGTCCCAGACATTCCCAGAATTGTACAAGAAGATTATCTGTCTAATATAGCTGTCTAATATAAAATCCCCCCATATAGACAGATATCTTGTCATGGTTGTGGGAGCATATAGCCTTCTTAAGCTGTTGATGGGCTCTTTCTTTCTTTCTATTTCTACCATGCCCCCTCTCGCCAATGGTGACTTGGGGTGGCTAACAATGACAAAAAATAAACAATAAAACATCCATATACATCATAAATATGATTAAAAGATAAAATACATAAATCCATATAATAACAATATCCCTGATCTACAGTAAAAAACATTTCCCCACCTACCCCTATCTAACCCATCCTACCCTACCCTCCCCCGCCAAATGCCTGATGGAAGACCCAGGTTTTACAACTTCACCATAAAGCAAGGAGATCTGGGTGGAGGTGAATCTCTTCCAGGAGGGCATTCCATAGTGATGATGTGGCCGACAAAAACACCCTCCTGCCTGTCTGGACCTGCTGATAACGTGGGACCTCCAGGAGGGTGCTCCCAGACGAGAGTAGGGACTGCTCCTTGGCCCAGGTTGTGAGGCGATTCCTCAGGTAAGCATTAGAGACGAGACGAGAATCAGTCTATTTTTTCTATGTTGGTACTGTTGTAGGAGAGGAAATTTAGGGTAAGGCGGCATTCGATGACCATGTAAGACCTGGCTGTTCCACTCGGCTTTCGGTGAGGGAGATGGGTAAGGGGAGGAGGAGGTTTTTTTATATCTTTGGTTGCCCACTTTATGGATTTTTATAGAGTTTATTTTTATGATTGTATATTGTCTTTTGTATTTTGTTAGCTGTCCCGCGCTGCTATTAGCAGGAGGGGTGGGGTAAGCATTTATAAATAAATAAAATATAAATAATATTGGGTGACCTTACCCTGTTTTAGCCCATGGATGCACTGACTGTCAGGCTGGTGGCTGCCAGATGTTTGCCCACTTCCACTGGCTGCTATGCAATATGTCCACTGGAGAAGGCCAGCGAGGCATCGCAGGCTACTGTTGCTCCCCATCACCACCCGAACCAATGGGGGAGCATTATGGAGGACAATGCTGAGAAATGGGTGGTATGCATGGATGGATGACGCTGGGGGTAGGCAGGGGTGGGGGAAGTATATGTATCGGTAAAGAAAAGACGAGTTCTGGAAGGGTGTATACATGGGAGGATATGGGGTAACGGGACACATCCCATTATGCTGGTCCTGTGCAGCTCCGCTCTGTGCTGCGGGTGGTGGTGATGAAAGAGGCGGGGCCATGCACCTGGCCATAGGGACGGCTCCTCAGCCTGCCCTGGCGTGTGGCAGACTTGTGATGGTGGCCTGATTTCCCATGTGGGCAGCACATCGTTTGGACTGCTCTCCCTGTTGGACAAAGTGTTCTGCGTTTTCCCTCCCCGAGGTAGACGGGATCTGACTGGCTCTGTCTTGTGTAGCTTTACCCTTAGTGTATTCCACTTTCAAAATTCATGGGAATTACAGGATCCAAAAACCTATGGTTTAAGAGAGGAGTTAAGGCTCTTACAAGTTCAAGTATGCTCTAAAAAGCATGGAAATAGTAAGTTAAGCCTCCTGACTTAACGTGCGCACCATGTATGTAGTAAAGAAATTGGGCATATTGTGCTCACTTACAACTTAGGCTCCATTTATCCACACTTTTGCCTTGGTCTTTCAGCCCCAATCCTCTTCCTCTGCAGATTGAAGGCAATGCTGGGGACAGCAGGGAATCAGGGGCATCTTGCTGCCCGACTCCCTGCTTTCTCTATATGCTTTCAGTTGGTTTGGGGAGAACGAGTCAGCTGAGTACTGGGGGGATGTTTATTGGGGGGGGGG
>QEPC01013929.1:2623555-2634953 GCA_003113815.1 Sphenodon punctatus
CCCCTTCTCTACATATGTTGTACAGGCATATAAAATTGGGACCCTTTATAAAATCTTTCTGATATTTGGTAGAGATGATCATGAAAGTGTAATATATAGCCCTGCCAAATTTCATGTACACTGGTTGGACTACAAAGATGTTATAGTCAGACATACATTTATATGTTAATTGCTTATACCACCAAGACCCTTTTCCCAATCCTTCTGAAATTTGGCAAAGATAGTAAATATGGGAAGGGGTATAAACTGGACAAGTTTCACCTACATTAGATGTGAGGCAAAGAAGTTACGGCTAAGAATGTATACATAGAATATTGCAAAATACAATAATTCAACTGCTTCTAAAATCGGATTCCTGTATCCGATCGTTTTGAAATTTGAATAATTCTTTCTATTGGAGGTATAGGCACCCCAACCTTCAGCCACATAGCATAAAAAACAAAAATGTTACAGCCGATAATGTGTTTTCCATTGAAACCAATGGAAATTCAATTCCGAACATACTGAACGCATCCGAACTGAACATTCGAGTTCGGTTCACACGTTCTGTTAGGTCGACCGAACTATTTGAGTTCGGTCGAACTCTGAACTTCTGAACTGCGTTTGCCCAGCCCTAGGGGAGGGGGTACTGAGATGCTGGGGTGTATACATATGTGAAGAAGGCTGAGAGAGAGGTTCTTCCGGAAGCACATCTTAGTAGCTTTTATGACCTTCAGGTAGCTTGATCTCATTATGAGGGCTGTACCTGAGGGGAAAGCAGATGGCAATTAATCCTCAGTCAAGAGTTACAGTCCACAGACAGCCAAATCCCTTTCCAATACAGTATAGTTCTCTAGTGCTTGATATACTAGGACAGATATTGTCTGCCCTTAGTCACCTGTGTAGTGTGTAAGCACTAGCAGGTATGCACTTGAGCTGCTGCCTGAGAGGGGAGCTATAAATAAAGGAGAAAATGTGGTACAGTGGAGACGGGGATAAATTCCATAGTAGCAGGAAGGAATTTGATGTCCCTAGCTTCAGTGTTGCCTGCAGAGGAAGAGGACTGGGGCTGGAAGACCAAGATAGAGGTCGTTTTTAAACGGGATGTGCCCACCCATCCCCCACCCACCCGAGCGCCCATCTGAATATGGTGTGGGTGGGCGTGCACTCCCATGATCCACACACCAGCCACTCATGCCCATGCACAGAGCACCGGGGGGGAAACCCAGGATGCTCTGTGTGGTGACATGAACAGGCAGTGTGTAGGTAGGGGTGCACATCAAATGCACATCTGTCCCGGATTGCCATCGGATGCCCCCCCCACTTACCGGACGTGTGTGTGCACCCCACTCAGCGCACATGGACCTGCCCTCCAGCTGTGCCCACTTAACAGCCAAAGTGTGGGTGCATGGAGCCTGAGTTGTAAATGAGCACACGAGCAAGGCAACCTTACTTTCCCTACACAATATGTGACACTGTCAATGTCTTTGCTGCTTACATGGTATGCAGGTTAGGGTGGGAGCCTTAACTTACCATTTCCATGCTTTTTGGAACATAGTTGAATTTGTACGAGCTTTAACTACTCTCTTAACCGTAGGTTTTTGGATCCTATAATTTTATCATGATTGTAATGCAAGCTCCATTCAAATGAAAAGATAGCATTGTTAATGATGAAGAGTTGCACACTCAGTAAGCCAAGAAATCTGGAAAGAAAAGCTCTGTTCTGCAGCAGAAACCTGGGGTTTTGCTAAAGAAAATTTAGAACTGCACAGTACGTGATCATTATTCGCGTGCATAGTGTGCGCCGCTACAACACACCTCTACATTTTCCTTGTGTGTGCACGCACACACTTTGTTGCTTAGAATCACATTCCATGACATTTGGAAGCCTACATGGGGGGAGGAGAAAAAAAATCCTCAGAACTGGGAATTTGACAACACTAATGTAGAAGCAGGAAGAACTTGTCTCTTCCTGCTTATGGTAGGCCCAGGGATGATTCCCAGTTGTAGTGAGAAGTAGCGGGCACTCCTCCAACATTTTTCCCTCAACCCCATTTGTTCCCCCAGCTTTCAGTCAAAGAAGGTCGTATAGAGCATGGACCTTGTCAAGTCCTTTGCCTCCTTGAAGCCGGATGATGATCTGAAAGCAGTGCATATCACCATTTGCTCCGATTTAGACCTAGAAAAGATGAGTCTTGAGTATAGTGAGCTCATGGACATGGAGAATGTGGAGGAAGCCCGCAGGATGCCTATCAGAGACCTGGTGCATATGTTTGCTCAATTGGAACACTATACAACTGTGAACACGGCTCTAGCTCACATTCTCGCTACCAAGCCACACAGTGCAGATGTGGAGTGCCTGATCATCACCAATAACATTCCTAAGTCTTTCGGCAGGTCGAGCATACAATTAGACACTGGGTGGTTTTACATACACATTTCTCCTGCATGTTTGCTGTTACATCCTGAACTTTTTGTGTATCTAAATCACTCACCCAGATCTTAAATATCTGGCTCTTTGAACTTCTGCATAGTATTTCTCACAGAACTTTTGTGCGTAAAAAGTTCTTCTGGTAAACTGCTTTGATCCAGGAAGCTGTGGTCACTTGGTTCACATTGCAGCCCCTCACGTCTACAGCAGCGGCAACTTTAGGCTGCCTCAGGGCAGTGTTTGTGTGAAGAATGCATCCAGGAACTGCCTCAGGGCAGTGTGTGTGTGAAGAATTCATCCTTGCTTGTGGACTTGTAAACCCAGAAGATTGAAAGACCAGCATTTTAAGGTGTGTGTAAAAATGCCCACTGAGAATCTCTACCTCTTTGTCTACCACAACATGCTGCCCCTGTATATGTGGGATCCTAGGCCAGCGGTATTCTACTGGATCAATAAGCAACCTCATCAAGTAACTGACAGGCCGAAAGGCAAGCAGCAACCATATTTCCATGGTGTTTTTCCTGAGGTTAATTCTAAAAGGCGATTTTTAGAAGCTGAACTCAACACTTCTGAGGACAAGGCCAGCAGGAGCCCCAAGCCCAAGAGGAAAGCCAAGACGTTTTGATGGTTACAGTAGCACAAGAAAAAAACAACAAATTATGTGTGTTGCAACATATTCATAGAATAAAGAAATTTGTTTTCTCTTCTTTCTTCATTTGACTACTGATTCAGAACTGCACAAAAACAAATCTGGCTTAGAAATGCACATTTTGTGTAGAACTGCACATTAGGAAAAGCCCTGGCAGAAACTTTTTCATGTTGTGAGTATGGTGTACTTTTTTTTATTTGTGCTGAACTTTTTGAAATATAAATTAACTAGCAGAAATACAGGTGTCTAGAACAACAAAATATAAACTGGACTTGTGACATGATCAAGTTGATATTGCAGTAGAACCTTCACTTTTTTTTTTTTTTTTTTAAAAGGACTCTGCCCCTAAGTTCATAGTTTGGTATAGATTATCAGGTGTGTTCAGAGGTCCCATTTGAACTCTTTTGAAACTGGCTTCAGGTTCCAGTAAAGTACCTACATGATGTGGCCAGATTTAAAGTGCCCAACTCCATGGAGTTGGGCAACTCCACTACTGTTGTGTGGTAGTTGTATGTTGCTTCTCTGACACATAGTGAACAGAAGAAGTTGTTTAGCAGCCAAACCAAAACTTGTGGTCTTAGTGCTAGGATTCTTGATTGCCTAATTTATGCATGGATGGAATGCATTTATATAGACTGTCTAATAAGCTCCTTGAGTTAAAGCAGCTCATCATACAACCAGTCTAATTGCTACCTCAACAACTGTTTGCCAGGATTTCAGACACAGTATTTTCTTTTGTGTGCCTGTATGCAGGCATAGTTTGTTTGAACTATCATCCACCAGCTCTTGGCCATTAACTACTAGTCTTGGTGTTTGGTTATGTTTTCTTTTAAACTGGCTACAAGTATAGTAATGAGAAGAGGGAAAATTATATTAGATGACCACTATTAGAATTACCATTTGCACAGAGCCCACAATCTTGGCATATAAACCAAATCTAAATTAAGTGTATGCGCTGCTGTTCTTTAGCAGGCATCTTTGTAGAAATTAATCCCTATGAAGTGTATTTCTGGAACTTCTACCAACAGTCTAGAATTAATTCATCATTGCTCTGGGGACAAAACTTGAGTTACACAGTGATGAATCAGGCCCTCTGTATAATGTTGCAGTTATGTCACTTATCTTTATACAGGGGATGGTGGTCATAATACTTCTGGAAAGACCCTATGCGAGGTTCAAATGAAAGCTAGGTTAGCTGTTAATAAGTATTATTAGTGGTTTGATAGCACCACTGCAGTTAAATGTAACTGATTTGCCAGAGAAAATGAACCACAGAAGGTTTTCAGAAGTGGAAAATTACATTTTAAATCCTTGGATGAGTTCAGGTTTTCTGAGTAACTCGGGTATTTGTGGTGTCTCCAGTTAACAAGCAAGTATTCTGCTGTGTCAAACACAATATCAAAGAAAATTGCCCACCTAGAAAAAGAAGCAGGAAAACAAGCAATGCTTTTGGAATATGAAAAAAAAAAAAAAAAAACCAACCCACCTCAGTTTTGCATTTTAAAAAGTTTGGATTTAGCTTACTGATTTGTGCGTAACTATTGCACACGATTCTGTGTGTTTTTGTTAGCTTCCTACTCATTTCCTCTGACTCACAATCCAGAGAGAGAGTGTGGATGCCATGTTGGTTCCAAGTGACAGAAAAAGTGATTTGAATAATACCTCTTGTTGGACCAAGTGGTGTTGGTGGAAATAAGCAAGTTTCGGGCCACGCAGAGCCCTTCCTCAGATGAACCCTGATTCTGCTCCCTCCAAGCCATTTCATGCTGACCTTCCCATTATTTCTTTGCTAGTGGACCTTACAGCCTAGACAACATGGTCTTGCATTAAGGAAGTAGCCACACTGGGAATTTTGATACTTTATATATGTGATTTATTTGTAGTGTGTTTTAATATGCGGATTGTTGTGACCTGCCCTGAGCCTTCCGGGATAGCGTAGGCTATAAATTGATGATGATAAGTTGCAGCCCAGTTCATGCTTGCTTTGCATTTATTTATTTATTATTACCCCACTCTACCTTCAGTGATTCAGGGGGGCTTACAACACAAAAAATACAATATACAATCAAATCCCTTAAAACCCCCATCATCCCAACCACCCATCCCACCCTTTAGCCCCACCTGCCACCCATCAATCCTCCTCCCAAGCCCCTCTACCCAAGCCCACCCAATCCTATTCCTATGTTTGGTCAAATGCCTGGCCAAACAAAAGGGTCTTGCATCTCCTCCAGAAGACAAACAGACTCGGACTTAGGCTGATCTCCTAAGGGGTGGGAGTTCCATAATTGTGGGGTAGCAACTGAGAATGCCCTC
Source organism: Sphenodon punctatus (assembly GCA_003113815.1). Classification (NCBI taxonomy): domain Eukaryota; kingdom Metazoa; phylum Chordata; class Lepidosauria; order Sphenodontia; family Sphenodontidae; genus Sphenodon; species Sphenodon punctatus. The sequence continues at coordinate 2,628,928 of QEPC01013929.1, forward strand.
CTGTGCGCCCTCATTGTAGCAACTGCATGGGCAGTTGGCACTTGCACGAGGGCACCCCTGCCTGACCTCAGAGGCTGTGACAGTACATGGGTGAAGAGGTGGTCTTTCATATACCTGGGGCCCAAGCCATTTAGGTCTTTATAGATTAAAACTGGAACCTTGAATTGTGCCCGGAAAACTATTAGCAGCCTGTGCAGACTCTGGAGCACCAGTGTAACATTCTCCCGGTGATCTGTCCCTGACAGAAGGCAGGCCACCATGTTCTGCACTAACTACAGCTTCTGAACAGTCTTCAAAGGCAGCCCAACATAGAGTGCATTGCAGTAGTCTAAACTTGAGATAATGAAGGCATCGATGATGGTGGTCAGATCTGAATCTGATAGAAGAGGTCACAGCCTTCTCACCGAATGGTAAAAAGTGATCCTGGCCACCGCCAGAACCGGACAATCCAGTTGCAGCAGTGGAACCAAGAGCATCGCAAGGCTGTGAAACTTAAGTAGCCAAGGGAGGCCAGACCCCATCAATGACAGGAGTTCCCACCTCCCCCAGGTCACAAGGTCAGCCAACCATCATCACATCAATCTTGTCTGGAGTCAGCTTCAATCGGCTCGCCCACATCTATTTTAATGGAATTTTATTGTTTTTTATTAGGGTTGCAACCCAATTAGAAATTTTAGTTGATTTATCAATTAAGCATTTTCCCCAATTAATTGATTGATCAATTAAAATGTGCATATATCTGCATAGATTTACAATATTTGCAGACATTTGCATAGATTAACCTAATTTGCATGTGTTTGGGTGAACGTGCCTTCCGCTGGAATGCGTCCCCTTGAGCTATGGATTCAGACTGTCAGAAGGTCCTGGCACCTAACCGATTAATTGGGCGAGAGGAGCGATACATTTTAATTAGTCTTAGACAGATTAATCGGTTCGATTAATCAATTATATGTTGCAGCCCTAATTTTGTTGTATTTTATATTTTTGATTTTCTAATGTTGATATTGTAAACCACCCTGAGTCTCCAGAGAAGGGCAAGGTAAAAATGTAACATAAATAAATAAATAAACAAATAAATCCAGTCCCCAACGGCAGCCAGACACAAGACTGTGGGACCTGGGTCAGATGAAAAGGAGACAGAGAGCTGGGTGTCATCCGCATATTGATGGCACCTCACTCCAAATCTCCAAACAATCTTGCCCAGGGCCTCGTATATATATTGAACAGGAGTGGAGACAAGATGGAACCTTGGAGGACCCCAAAGGGGAGCACCCAAGGGGATGACAAGCCACTGGCCATCACCAGGAATGAGCGGAACCACTCAAGAGTGGTCCCGTGAACCCTAGCCTGGTCTTGCAACCATGTCAACAACACCCCGTGGTGAACAGTATCAACTGCTGGCAAAAGATTTAACTGAATCATAAGAGTACAATTTCCCCTGTAAATTTCCAAATGAAGATCATCAACCCAAGGCCACAAGCGCAGTCTCGATGTCATGCCCTGGACAAACACCTGACTGACGTGTCCAGGAAACCAATAGCATAGAGATGCGCCCAGAGCTGCAAGTCAACCACCCGTTCAATAACCTTCCCTAAAAAGGGGAGGTTAGATATCTGGCAGGGAAGTCAACATGAAGAGATGGTTTCTTGAGCAGAGAGCGGATGATCACAGTCTTGAGGCCCCGATTCTAAGAGCTGGGAGCCGCGGAACTTCTTTCACCCCACCCCCCCTTGCGGGGGCGGGGCCTGGCCATGTCAATTTCCGGGCCGCTTCCCTTAACATTGGGAGCGGCCGGCGGCCATGTCGGAGGCGCGTGCTCGGGGCACGGTCAAAGGGGCCTGCCCTTTGGCTGTGCCCTTCGGCTGGGTCAGAAGGTGGAGGGGGATAATTTTGTTAATGTATGTATTGTTTGGGGGGTAATATCAGATACTGATGGAGAGGAGGGTGCAGCTGACTCTCCCCAGTGAGAGAGGGGTGGAGTTAGCTGGAATGTCCCTTGGTGGCAGCAAGGGACAGAAAGGATTAGTTGTGGGACCAACTGCTGGATTGTAAAGGGTTGGTAGAAGGAGATTATCAGTAAGGGATTTTGTTGATTTTGTTGACTTCTTATGTATTGCTGCTATGTGGTTGTGCCGGGTCCCCTGCGTGGGAAATACCCCAGGAATGTATTTATTGTTGTGTAAGCCGCCTCGAGTCGGATATCCGAGGGAGTGCGGGGTATAAATAAAATGCTATGCTATGCTATCAGGCACTCTCCCCTCCCTAAGGGAGGCATTGACAACCCCAGCCAGCAACGCTCCCAATATGTCCCGACTGAAATTCACCACCCAGAATGGACATGGATCTAATTCGCAACTGGTTGCCTGCACCACTCCAAGCACATCCTCAGCATTGGTGGGTGAGATTAATTTAAACTGATCCAAGTAAACTGGACAAGACCGGGCCTCCTTAACCCCAAACTCTGACTCTACACTCAAACTAACAATGCCCAGGTTGAGCCAAATATGCGTGACTTTGTTTGCAAAGTAGGTGGCAAACTCATCACAGCAGGCAGCCAATGAACTCCAGGTGGAGACAGTCAGGATTTAATAAGCTATTCACCACCCAGAAAAGCATTGTGTCATTAGCCCAGGTCAAAATGTTATGCCATAAATTAATCAGGGCATTGACAGGGAGGCTGTCGAGGTCAGTGGGTAAGTACCCCAGAGAGTTCTGGAAGCCTATTGGATCCATTAGTCTCCATGGGTGGACCATCCAAACCAGTCGACCACCCCAACAGGGGTGTATCTTCCTGTCTGTCAGGGGATGGCATAGAAGGGGAAAGTTGCTTAGGGTAATTGGCTTATGAATAGAAGGGGGGTTGCTTATGCTACTCCTAACTTTTTCATAGAGATTTTAGGGGAATTTCATGGCAAAACGTGAGAAATCAAAGAAATGTCATAGAGAGGTCATGAGATGGGGCTTGACTTGTGCCCGGAAAGAAGATCTCTTCTAGCTCCACTCCTTCACATTCTGTCTACTCTGTGTGTTCAGTCCTCCAGCCTCCCAACCTCAGCCCATGTGTCTCAGGTCATGTGCAGGTGCGCCTCATTGGTTTGGGTAATGCACTGTCCCTTGCCTCAGGCAAACTCCTCAGCTTTTCCTTTGTTAGCCCATGGGTATATGATGAGGTAAGTCCAACAGACTCACCTATTCCTCTGGGACAGTGGTGAGGCTGGAGTGCAGGACAGTAGCAGGAAAGAGCAATGGGGCAGGGGACTGCTTAGCTTAGACAATCCCATCCCCCTTTCCTGGGGGAGAGAGGCTTCCTGTCCTGCAGTGCAGCACAGAACTACCCACAAGTCATCTGCAGGGGATGGCATCATCATTGGCTTCCCTGTGGATTCCCTGCATATGTCAGACAGGACCAAGCACAATGAAGGTCAGTCAGAGTCATGGTCCTGTAACCACTGTGACTTCTGTGAATATTCTGGGTCCTAGTTGATGGGTGCTAAGAGAGCTCACACATTCCTTTGTGGCAGCTCTGTAGAAATGTCGTGACTGCTGTGCTTCTACATCAGCATTGGGAAAGGACTTTTCAACAGGCAGGGAAATTAAGAAAAGCGTGCTTAATGTGAGTTATGGTTGAAAGTATTCACAAACTCTTTCATCAAGTGCCAAAAAGTGAGGAAATGACCAGTCCAATCACTATCCAACCTTCCTCATACAACACTCTCTCATACACTTATTAATTTTTTACATTTGCTTTCTGAAACACACTTCTGTTCTACATAAAAATCACTTCTCCAGAACATTATCACAAATGTATACTTAAATCTGCCGAATAACTTGAAGTATTGTTTGTTAAAGAATGAGTGACACTGGCAAAAAGTGGGCAAGCCTTTCCTGGAGCACGTGTTAATACATTTCTATTCTTGAGGAGTAATATTTACATACAGAGTAGGATACAGTACAAAGCAAATGTGCAAAATCAGTGTTAGGTAAGTAATGATGAATAGCAACTTGTCATTTTCTTTCTTGTTGGTGTTTGGTTAGAAGAGTTCATGCATGTATTTTCTTTTACCCACGTTGATGCAGCTTTGTTATTTATAATGAGTAATAGTGAATATTAATAGTGTGTCTTCTGATTGCTAGCCTAGCAAGATCATTTTTCTGCTTCTGGATAACACCAGCGCAACCTTTTTCTCCCTTCTAGCATAGATTCCCACAACTGAACACATTGTTGAAAATTATCCAGGAAATCCTTTCAGCATACGTACTAGATTGCTCTGGTGACTGGTAATCCGATTGATCTCCCAGTGTCATTATTCTATGAGGATTTAGAGCAAGTTAGAATCATGGCTCTGGAAGCAAAGGGGCCCAGAGGATCATTTAGTCTAGGCACTGCAATGTGTGGGATCTGCCCTACCTAATCCACCCCAGACATATACACAACCTCTTCTAAAAAAACAACACCCTCCAATGATGGCGAATCTACAGCTTCTCTAGGTGACCCATTCCATTGCTTGAGTGTCCTGACAGCCAGGAAATTTTCCTCAAGGTTTAATCTGCTCTGTGAGTGGGAGGGTACGGGATAAAAGAATAGCGAAATAAATAAATAAAATAATCTAAATCTGCCTGCCTTCCACTGGTGCCCATTGCCTCTTGTTCTGTCCTCCAGAACAAGAGAGAACAATTATTCTCCATCTTCTTTTGTTGATTTGTTTCCCTTTTCCCTCTATGCTGGTTATTTCACCAGTCTGGTCACCTGTTACCCTTTTTGCGACGAATTAAGGAAAGTAGGCATTGAGCAACTATGCTTTCCTTGTGCCATCTAATCACTATTTTTACTAAACAGTATCACAGTTTAGTAGTCTCACCGTTTCCTTCCTTTTTCTTTTGCCCTTGACATATTTATAGAATCCTTTTCATCATCTTTAACATCTCTTGCAGTTGCAAATCATTTTTCACCTTTGCCTTCCTAATGTTTGTTTCTACACATTTGCGCTATATTTTTATATGCACCTCTAGTTCCTTGCCCTTCCTTACCAAGTTTGCAGTGCTTTAGTGTAAGAAGAGATGTAGAAAGAAAAACTCCATGACATGCTTTTAGGAAATGTTTTATTAATCAACAGGAAAAAGGCTAGAGGTGTGCACCAGGGACCCATGTAGTTTTTTGTTGTTTAAATCTTTTGGTTTTGTCTTCATAAATATCAAAAATTTGTTTTTATTTTTGCTTTCATTTTCGATATCCATTGGTTTCAGTGTAAAACACAATTGTGGCTGTAACTTTTTTGTTTTTCATTATAGTTGGATGAAACATGCAATAATTGTGCCTCCAGGGGAAGGCATTATGTATACCACATTTCAGAAAGTTTGGACAAAGGAGTCTGATTTTTATAAGCAGTTGAATTGTGTTATGTTGCAAAAATCTGCATATACATTCCTGGCTGTAACGTCTTTGTGTCCCATCTAATGTGGATGGAACTTGGCAAGTGTATACCCCTCACCAAGTTTACTATTTATGCCAACTTTCAGAAGGATTAGATAAGTGATATCCTGGTGGTATAAGTAATTAACTTATAAATGTATGTCTGACTCTAACATCTTTTTACTACAACTGGTGTACATGAAATTTGGCAGGGCTATATCTCATACCTTCAGGATCATCTCTGCCAAGTATCAGAAAGATGTAATAAAGGGTCACAATTTTATACGCCTGCACAGCATATGCAGAGAATGAGCCTATGCCAGATATTCTCTTACATGTCAATGTGGTATAAGATTGGTTTGTGATGCCAGTTGGCCAGGAAAAATGTTGACCAAATATCCTCATTCTGTGCTGTGACCACCCCAGCTTCTCTCCCCCACTTGTTACTGGGAAGTCGGAAGCATCTGTTTAGGAAAGAGCCAATAGAGATTCTCTTATGTCCTCTGTCACAGTGCTGCAGGATGTGATTGTGATGATAATTGGCCAGCCTGGATGTGTAAACCACGTCTCCTGATTGCTGGGATGCTATCCCCAAAGTCCCAGTTATGTCCCTTCT
>QEPC01013929.1:2636438-2653442 GCA_003113815.1 Sphenodon punctatus
TAACGTCTGTTGGCCCGACAAGAGATTCCCGCCAGATGTTCACCCCCGTGAATCACGGGCAGGAATCTCTTTGACCACGCAAACGGCGGTCCTGGCCAGACCATCGCTGTTTGCGTGGTCAAGGAGATTCCCGCCTGCGATTCACGGGGGTGAACACCCGGCAGGAAGCTCACGTTCGGTCCAACAGACGTGACGTTCCCACGCTCAACAATGGGGAATTCACCGTGGTTGAGCGTGGGATCGTAACGTCTGTCCCCTGACCATGACCCGGAATCAGTGGCCATGCCCGCCGCTAATTCTGGGCAGCGGTCAATGCTTCAGGGGGTGGGCGGGCACTGTGGCCACATTGGCCACTGTGCCCGCCCGTCTCCCAGAGGGCGGCCTAGGGAGTGTGAGGGGGGTGGGGCTGTGTGACTGCATGTTGAGCCATGCAGCCCCGCCCCCTCCCCCAATTCCCTGCCGGGATCAGCCGGCACGTCTGTTGGCCGTGCCGTCTTGATCCTGGCGGGGGATCAATAGGTGATTCCGTGACGGGGCCAATACTGGCCCTGTCACGTCTGAAAATACCCATTTTAAGCAAGTTTTGCCCGTATGAATATTTATAACCAAAATATTCAATCATGATTAGTGGTAAGTGGGGGATGCAAAGCTGGGTTTATTTCAATAAGTGGCATTTTCATTCAGAGTTAGAAAATGAATTTCTGTCTGAAACAGAGGTTCCCAAACTGTGGGTGGACACTTTGTGGTGTTGTGGGATTGTGATATCTGAGGTATTTTCTGTTGTCTTTGTTGCTGTCTGGGTTTATGAGGTTCTATTTAAGTGTCGCAGTTGGGTCAAACACATACAAATCTGGGAAACCACTACACTATGGTATAGAGTGCTTTCCTCCCATAGATGTTGGCCACTACATGGCTGGCAGCTTCAGCATTCTAGAGCTTGTACTGCCCTGGTATCACTTCTATTGTTTCTCCTTGACCATTGGTTCAGCTGCCCTGAGTCTTTATTTGGTATGGAGTGGGATATAAATCCAAAGTAGTAGTAGTAAGAATTATTAATAATATTATAATAATAAATCTTTTTGCCTGTATGATCTCATTTTGAGATTGAGGGTGTCTTTAGATATAACAAAAATCAGGTGTCAAACCCTCTAAGCACGTGTTTGACCATTGCGTGTAAGCATCATAACAATCCTAACACCAATTTGGCCACACGTTGAACATGTGAGGTGAACAGCATTGCATTACAAGGACAGTTTGTGCATTCTGGCTGAACACATGGCCAACCTTGTGTCTAATGATATCGCATGGTGTTTTAGCAGGTACAACACAGGGAACGAGGCAGCAGCACTTGTGTGCTGAGATCGAGTGGTGAACAAAACACCGATTTGCCCAAAGATTTGCTGTGTGTCTAAGCAGTGCCACCTGGTGAACACAGGGAAAAAATGGTGTTCATATACAAGGTCAAAACACAAATTCAGACACCTGTTGATGTTGTGTCTAAAGACACCCATAAATATAATTCTGTGACCCCAGACAGCAACATAGGCAATGCAAGACATATTGAATATTAGATTTTGACTTCATCCACAGATGCCATGACCTCACTTGGAGTCCTGACCCACAGTTTGGGAGCTTCTGCTATGTACCATAACAGGGGAATAAAAAGGTCTCCACAGCACAAAGCTGTGGTGGACCTTGTGGGAAGGAGAGCAAGCTAACTTTTCTCTAACCTGCTTAGTGCAGGGAAAGTAAGGTTGCTGTGTTGGTACCAAATATAGGCATTAGAAACAAAATAGTACAGTGATATCTTTTATTGAGAGGAGGGAAAACATCACATGCAAACTCTTTGAATTTTTGTATTTTTTTAATGTTTCTATTCTTGGAAGTAGGAGGAAGGATGAAATGAAAGATCCTAGAGAGATTTTGATAATTGCATATTCTATTCTGCTAGGAATGCAATTCATGCCTTCCTATTTCTAACTTTAATTTATTTTCCCTAACTGCTTGCTGAGAGTCTGCCTTTGTTTTGTGCATTTTACTATAGCAAAGTAGTCTAGTAGAGAGCCAGTTCTGTGCAGGGATCTGTAACATTACTCTTTGTAGTATATTTTTAGGGGGTTCCCCCCCAGTAATATGTACACAGTGTGCTAGCAGTTAGGATAGATGTGAGTCCCATTAACTTGGCCCTGTTTTTGTTTTAAGCATTGCTACTGCTATTGGATGAAAGCAGACATAATGCTAACTCCACTTTAACACCGCGTTAACATTTGTAATGCATGTTTCAGGGCTATATTGGTGCCTTATGCAGCCCTGCAACATGCATCAGCGGGAGGAGGGAGGCAGGGGGTGTTTCACAGTAGATGGCTACGTTTGACTGCTCAATTTGAACTCCCTGCTCCAACACCAGTGAATAAGACTGCATAGGGTTAAGAGTCTAGCAACCCCTGAGCTGCTGGGGGGAGTTTAACAGCAGTTCAGGATTTGCTAGACTCTTAATCCTACGAGTACGTAGTCTTGTATATTGGTGTTGGTACAGGGAGTTGGAGCAGGATGTAGGGGGGCATTGTGGGCACTGGGGGATGTCCTCTCTCCAGCTACCACCCTAGACTCCCCCCTCAGGACACTACCTTCTGAGCTCTCCTTCCATCCCATACCTCCTGAGCTGAAGGATCCATTTTGTTTCTCTTGCATGCAGAGTAACCAAGTCTCAAGTTCCTCCTATCCCCCAGCCTTTTGTGCAACCTGGGGCTCTGAGCTCCTTCAGAGAGTCCCTCCACTTATTTCCCTTCCTTGCCAATGTCCCCATTGCAAACACAACCCCCTGTCGCATTCAGCTGGAGAATCACATTCATAAATATCTACCCCCACCTTGCTCCTTCTACCCTGGCTGTGGCTCCTCCCCTTCCTATGTCATAGGCTGCTCTGGGCTATGTGCTTGAGGGTTGAGTTTGCAGGCTGGGGGAGCCCCAACCCACTGTCTCCTCCCCCCATTCCAGAGGTACTCTAGCTAGAGGTGGGAGAATGACAGATGAGGAGATCCAGCCGTGCTCATATGAGAGGGGAAAGTATATGGGGGCTCAAATGGGAGGGGGGGGAGTCAATGGACATCACAATACTGAAGGGATTGGCTGGCCTGAGCCAGCTTCAGTACACATCACAGTACTCGTTCAGTACTCGTCTCCCCACTTCTCTTCCTGAGAAAACAGACTGCACTGTCCATTGAGAAAAACTGGGAAGGTAGGGAGAGACTGGGTAGAAGTGGCGGGACACAGAGAGCTACTGTAGAACCCAATTGGTGGTCCTCTCCACTCTCACTTCATTGCCTAGTATGTTCTTCGATGTGCTGTGAATTTAACATTGTGGTTGGTGATGTGATGCAAAGCACAGTACACCTCCCATGGTGAAGGCACAGATTTATCCACTGTACCACAAACCCCTGCCCCCTGCCCCCAGCAACAACAAGGTCTGCTGCCTCTGGGGAACAGGCAGAGACAAATAGACTGTGCTCTAGGACTCAAACATATTTATTTGATGCAGGCATAGAAAACTGAGAAGGGAGGGAGACAGCCCGTATAAATGGCGGTACACTGGGAAGACGCCGTGGAACGCAATTAGGTACCAAAACGAAGAACATACTTGATATGGGCTTGTGTTGTTGGAGAGCTTTTTTGTTAAGTTTTTTTTTTAAACTTAGTTTCACAGCAAGGACAGTTGGCTGTATGTATCACGAAGGAGCACACAACTGCTTTGTGCAAATGGGGCTTCCAGGTGGGAGATCCCAGCCAGTAGTATCTCACGCTGTGCACTGTTCCTTGTCTGGATACATACAGCTACTGTTTCACAACTTCCAAGAAGCTGCATGAAAGTCCTACCAAGCCAGAAAATTGCACAGAGCTCAAGCTCCCTCCTAAGGTGCGGGAAGCTGTGGGACACTGTAAATTGCAGCCAATCAGCATTTCCTCAAAGTCCCCACACAAAAGGACAGTTTGAAAACATTCAAAAATTATCAATAACACAAAACCAGGAAATTAACTAAATAAAAAACCCTCTCGGTTTCAAAAACCATTAAGCTACGACATTGGCATAAAACATCAAGTAAAGTATGCATGAAACAAACCAAAACCAAATGCCACAAAACAAGGAAATAACCAGTTAAACATTCCACCATGACAACAATCACAAAATACTAATGTGTACTACAACCAATACACACATACTCATATCAAACATCCAACCTAACCCAAACAACTACAAAAAGGAGAAGGAAAAAACAACAGCCAAGCCCATAAAAAAATCATACAATTTGCAGAACCAACATTACAACAACATGTACAATATAGGACATTAACAAAATCCAAACAGATTGAAAAAAAACCCACACTAGTAAGCCACACTCCAGTTACATCCACTCCCCCAAAAACCCCAACATCACCCCCCCAAAACAACAAACATATACCAAGAGACAACTACCCAAAGAGAGAAAAAAAACTCCAACCCACCCACAGAAAACGTACTTGCCAGAGAAACTACTAAACAACCCAAAACATACCTTCAAAACATGGAACCCAACAAACAGACTGAAAAAAGGTCTCACATGAAATGATATCCACTTTAGATATAAATGTAAAAACACCATCCGAGTAGATTAACTCATGGTGAACTATTTAAAGTGTTTGTCATGACAAATAACTCACTATAAGCTGAGATTTTTGAAGTTTTAAAAACCCACTTCCCATATGCACATTAAAATCATGCAAAGTGATTCCGTCGCCATGGGTTACTCTACTCTGATGATGATTTTGCATTTATATTTAAAGCGGGTATCATTTCATGTCTGATCTTTTTTCCCCCCGCTTTGTTTTTTGGCTACTGTGTTCATCACTACCTATTGTTTCTTTCTCTCTTACACCAATACATATTGTTTTACAGCTCTGACATCTCACTCTCCCTTTCCTCACTGTCTATCCCTCTCCCACCAGTGATCCTGGGAACAAAAATTCATAGCTCTGATAGGTACAAAGAACGACTCAGTTTGGACAGGGGTTTCACAAGTCATTACAGAAATTTGTAAGTCTAATGATGACTGTCTACAGGTAAAGGAAGCTTTAAGTTTACTTACTAGTAACCGCTCTTACTTTTCTCACTTTGTTGTATTCCACCCTTTTGAATTGCAAACCTCCTACCTGAGTCTTGTTCTCACCTTCTCCTTCCATCTCCTCTATTGAGGCTAACTTCTATATTAAGCTATTTTTTGCTGCTCTCTTCTCTCCTGGATTCAAACTTACAAAAATTAAATATTTATCAGAATGCCTGACAATTTAGAGGCAAGATTTTAGTTGACAGGATTTGTTTTGTAAACTTTGAAACAAATCAGTTAATGCTTTTTGTAAATGAGGGTTGAAGTACTGAGGAAACTTTGGCCCATTTTAAATGGACCCGAGGGGCCGCGGTACGGGGGGGATGAGTGGAGGCTGCAGTGGGTGTGCAGCGCGTGGGTTGGCCCCACCCACCTCCACCCATCTCCACGCACAGAGGCACCTCTGTTTCCCCCAATGCCTCCGTGCATGGGGGATCAGTGGAGACAGCTGGATCACAGGAGTGCACATACATCCCCACTGGTGGTCAGATGGACGTCCCCCCCCCACCCCCGCTGTCACACACATGGGCAAGGGGGCAGGGCGTCCATATAAAAAGGGCTTTTGAGGTCTTGACTTGTTCTTGGCTTATTGCTCAGAAATGGTCTTTCCCAATTGCTTCCTCTTCTCTCTCTCTCTCACTCTCACTCTCTCACTCTTGCTTTTGGCAAGGTCTGCCAATATCCAGAGTTTGTATTAATAAAGTCAGATCAGTAGAGTTTGCCAAGTTTGCCTGAGGAACATGTTATCCATTGCATGGGAGTTACAGGCATAAAATCTTGTGTGAGGGTAAGAAGAGAATAAGAGTACCTTGGGAGAAGTGGAAAGCTTTAGTGCTTGTCAGGCAGGGTGGCAAGGAGGGCAGGGGTCAAGGAGATTCACTGTCCCTGTGGTGCAGCCAATGCCGCACCCCCTACCATGACGCGCAGTCATGGCAGCCTCGATCCAGGCCAGCGGAAACAGATGTGCAGACATGCTCTGGCCTGTGTTGCCCTGACTGGGTTGCTGCTAGCCTGGGCTGTGACTCGGGCCATTTGCCAAGGTGAGAGCCCAGATTAGCTACCATCACGCTCAGGGTCCAGGTGAAAGCTGGCAGCCTGGTAACAAATGTGAGAGTGACCCATAGAACAGAACAGGTTACTGTCATGTTTTGTTTTTACCCCTAGTACTTTCTTCCTAAATGAATCCACTTAACATTTAAAAACCACAGGCACACACAAACATTAATTTTTCTGCAATCTGAGACTGGAAGACAAGGAACAATATAAGAGGAAAAATAACATTATCTCTGTATTCCCATCTGGCCTGTAAGAGATACTCAAGTAGTGAGTCAGTGGTGTAGAGGCTGAGGTAGATAATGGCCAGCATGGGAGTAAGAAGGTAGGCTTTGAAGGCCTAGGAAAAGAGGAAGATCAGGAGGAGCTGCAGAGACCATGTACAAGAGGCTGAAAACAAGGTACTGCAGCATAGTGGGAGTGCTGCACTCCCTTGGCTTAAGCGTCTCTTACTGCACTCTTTTAATAGGCATGTTTGGCCTAAAGGATTGAAGAATAGTGGGGACAGGTGCATAAAAATTACAATTTATGGGGCTTGTTGGGCTGATCCATGGTTGACAATATCTTTTAGTTTGTTACAGTGGCTTTTATTCCTTGGGGACAGATGTATGTTTGTTTGAATAGATAAAGTGGAAAATGAGGGTGTTTTATTATTGCCGATTAAAATTTCTTAGTGGTCCACCTTATTGGCATTTGTTGGACCTAAGGAAGGTGTGTGGGTGTGTGTGCATGTGTTTGAATGCATGGCTATCGGTGCATGTAGAATATATTTTTTTGTATTTCTAGTTAAAACAGAACCAATGAGCAGCAGTGAGATTGCTACTACTACAGCAGACGGGTCTTTAGACAATTTCTCAGGATCAGGTAAGGAGGAATCAAAAAGCATTTTTCATTTACTGTGTCTTTTCCCCATACTGTCTAAAATTTGGGAGCAGAAGTTAAACTAACTCACATACTTCCTTCAGTTTGTAAAGACTCTTCCATTGGGCATGTTCCTCTAGGTCTTTTCAGACATGTTTCTTGTTATCATTGTCAGGGTCATCCCACAAGTGATGCTTCCTCTTATGTTCTCAAAATACATTTGAAATTTGAAAAGTCTTTAGCTGTTAACTCTCAAATGTTAACACCTACACAAAAGAGAGTTTGTTTTTTAAGAACAACAACAACAAATATACTAGCATGGTTATTTTTTCACATAGTCACCATTATAAATTTACACACTTGCATCAGAGTGTGTTTTCTCCATTAAGTGGTGGTGCCTGCCTGCCTGCTATTAGGCCTATCTTGAAATTCAGTTTCCCCATATTTCCCATTATTTGTTCAGCACCTCACAGAGCGTACATCAACAAATGTCGGGATATAGTCATCATGCAATAGTGAATCTTGATTGGTGAAATCTCCTCAGCTGGGAAAAATTCAGTTGCTGCTCTCTCTGCTGCTCTCTCTGCTGCTTTCAGGCATCCAGAAAAACCCTATGGAATGCACCCACATTGTGAGGGGTGGTTTCTGTCGAGGTTGGAGTTGTGATTTCTGAATTGCTTTGCCATGTGGTAACCCGTGGGTATGGCAGTTGAAAGTTCCTGGTATTGAACAGTAATTAAGATGTCACTACAACTTTGTGGAAACCAGCCATTTGGGAACTTCCTGTTGGGATGTTTTATAATTCCTAAGATGATTAAGCAGATTGGTTCTAGCCACCATCTTGAACCGTCTGCATGTGTTTCCTCCCATCCCCCTAGTGTCAGAAGAAAGGAAAGTTTCACAGCACTTAGGATATATTAAAGTATCTGTGCATGTTTTCCATTACTGCACCACTTACCTTTCTTCACAAAATAAAGAGGTGCCATTTGGGGGCTGGTTTTATGGTGGTGTAGCTCTATTTTTCATCAGGTTGGAATAACCCTGGACTGCTAAAAAGTTGTCTTTGGCTTGTCTTGACTTTCTGACATCCTCTACTGTCCTGAAAAGAGTGTAAATCTCTATTTTGCACAGCTGTTTAAACAACATTTTTAGACTGGAATTAGTTTACAGATATACTTGTATAATCTACATGATACGTATTAGTGCTGAAGGCAGGGAAGTTAATATGGAAAGGTATATGGGAAAACAGGACAACAGAACAAATATTGCTTTCCCCGGTAATGGACACTACCATCCTCAGGAGCAATTGCATAATACTATAAACAAATTTGTCCACTTTGTAGGGAACAAAAATCTGATTCTGTTGCATTGAGCATGCTCTCTTTCTTTCCAAATACTTAACGTTAGGATGTGTTCCTTTCTGGCTAGCCGATGCCAGGAAAGACATTTTACAGTAGCGGGCTGACTACCTGCAGTTAACTTCTTTCTTTATAAGAAATTGACCTTGGAAGTAGATAAAGATTGGGTCCTAAATGGTGATCTATTTATAGCTGGGGGTGGAGGGACCAGACACTCTGAAAGTAATGAGGGGGATCCCCCGCACATATGTGCCATGCCTGCCCGCCAAATGCCCCTCTGATGCCCTAAATGATACAAAGATTTCCTTCTAGATAAACATCTTCAACTGATATGTTAACAATTCCTTTGCTCAAGTGATTGGCTGTTGTATGTAAGCTGGAATCCCAAATACAAGTATTTCCAGTAAAATGACTGTCGAAAAAGGTTGATTTCTTGGCCTTACTCAGTGTTTTTTATTAAGACAGTCTTTTCTGTCATGCTGACATCTTTCAGAATGTGGAAATATATTAAACATAAGTAAATATTGCAAGCAAAAAAAGTAGATGAAGAGAAGGTTTTAACGTATATCCTGTGCTTTATGGAGTTATTTTTAAAAGGGTACATGGTATATAGCTGCCAATGTATTTTCAGCAGTCAGCCTGCTTCATGCATATCTCTGAACAGGACTGGCTCCAGGTTTTTGTTGGCCCTTGGGCAACAGAATATCAGTGGGCCACCCTTTTGCCTAATTTGCATAGACTCTGATTTGCATAGTTCCACCCCTGATTTGCATACCTTGTGTGAATGTAAAACTAAGCACCCCAAACCACATAGCAAGGCAAAGCTTCCTCCCCTCTCCACAAACATAAAAAAGCAGCCACAGTCCATAGGGGCAAACCAAGCTCCACAAACCACATGGCAAGGCAAATCCGGCACCCTCTCCCCAAACATAAAAATGCAGAGTGTGCACGGGAAAACGCACCCCAAACCACATGGCAAGGCAAAGCTGGCACCCCAAACATAAAAATGCAGAGTGTGCAACTGGCACCACCTCCCCAAATATAAACATGCAGAGTCCACAGTGAGCTGGACAACCAATCCCCAGCACTGCCCCCCAGGCCCAGGCAAGCAGAGACGCACACACTCACTCATCACACACTCAGGCTGCATTTCCATCTGCGGCGGCGGCAGAGGGAGGGGCAAGGGAAGGCGTGACAGCATGGAGGAGCTAGCTGACAGGAGTTTGCGCCCTGACATGCGCGAGAGAAGCCGTGGCAGATCCCCGTTCGTACCGGCTCTTTTCCTGTCAGCCGGCTCCTCCATGCTGTTGGATCTTCCCTCACCCCTCCCGCTGCCACCACCACTGCTGTAGATGGGAACGCAGCCTCACTCTCACTCACTGACTCTCATAGCTGATATTGGAGCAGTCTTCAAAGCAAGGCCTGAGCCAAGAAAAGCCTCCAGTTGCTTCTTTTCTCCTCCGTCCTCTTGTGCTCAGCTCAGCTGCTGCCTGCCTGCCTTGCTGCAGTCACAGTGTGCCAGCGGAACTCCCCGGGAGCAATGTGAAGCCAGCCCGCCGCTGGCTGCTTGGGAAGTACTTCTGTGCTCTATGACCCCAGGTAGCTAGCTGCTCAGCTCTGGGTGGCACGGGGCCAAGATTGGAGCCAGGAGGAGTGGAGAGGCGATGGCGTTGGCAGCAACAGCAGTCATGGCGCTGCCACCCAAGTTTGGGAGGGGGGTGAACAGCCCAGGTTTGGGGGGCCCTCCCCAAAGGCCATGGGGCCTTGGCAAATGCCCTATTTTGCCTACCTCTGGTGCCGACAACGTCTCTGAATGCTCTGAAATTTGTCCCCAAGTTGTCACAGTCCATTGAAAATGTGGAGGAAGTATTTAGCTTTGGTAATGTTGCCCATGTGCACAGAGAGAATGCCTGATTGCTCTGCAATAGAATTTGCAGGTTGTAATAAAGTATTTGCTGTATTTTTGCCTTTCCTTCTTAAAATATGGCTTCTTTCTTCAGAATATTAGTGCTGTTTGAACTTAATTAAAGCCTTGTTAAAGTTCTGAAATTCTGTTAGCAAAAAATCAATATTTAGCTTAGATTTGTGTGTTTATACTTCTGTGTGCTTTCTTTTCTCCCCGGTGCAGCAATTGGAAGCAGTGGCTTCAGCCCAAGACAAACTCACCAGTTCTCCCCACCACAGATATATCCTTCCAAGTAAGAGGTCTTTCTCTGTTTAAGAAAAAATACTAATAATTGAAGTAAATAAGCAGACTTTAACTTCATTTGGAATCCTAATTGGGTCCATCTGTTAAATCATAATTTGAACCAAAGTTTTTGGTTGTTGTTTTTTATTTAAAGAAAATGTATGACTTTTTTCAATAAAGTATGTTTTTGAAAATTCAGAAACGTGCTTAATTAGTTTATTAGTCTTTACACTGAATGTAGGAATTTAGATTCTGTCAGTCAGTCTAACACAAATAATTGCATGTTTCTATCTAATGTAAAGGCTTTCCTGTTTTCTTTCATCTGTCACAAATAGCAGACCATACCCACATATTCTTCCTACTCCTTCTTCACAAACTATGGCTGCGTATGGGCAGACACAGTTTACGACAGGGATGCAGCAAGCTACAGCTTATGCCACATACCCACAGCCAGGCCAACCCTACGGAATCCCCTCGTATGGTAAGTAAAGTCATTGTCAGTCGCTTAGTTTCTGAGAGAAACATTCTTTCGCCCAGAAGCCGACATACTTTTGAAACTGTTGACTGTGCTTGGTGCTACAGCTGTTCATGCATGTTCATAATCAGAAACCTATATGTCATTTCCCTTTTTGGTGTGTGTGTGTGTGTGTGTGTAAGTTTAAATATATATTTGCAAGAGTCCAGTTAGGAATGTATCGAGCAGATGCAACTCAGGATAGTCTAACTCAACTCTAATAAGCTCCCATCTTTTAAAAATAAAATATTTTTATTACTGATTTAAGACTTTTTAAAAGTGGAACCATAAATTGGTAGATTAATGAGATGCAGGCATCAAAATTTTCATTAGTGATGCTAAGAGGAAATGGATAGTGTAAAGATCTGGTATTGCCCTTAGCCACTCAACAGATGTAGGTGGTAACTCAACATATGTCCCGAAGTTGCATCATAAAGAGGTTTTCAGGAACTCAGTTTGTAGTGACTAGAAAGAAAGTACTCCTTGTTACTGCTTAAGTGAAAATTTCCCCTAGGGCGATGTTGTGGAGGTAAAGCCCATTGAACAGTAGCTATAATAAAATCTTCAGAGAATGTGGTCTCAAACAAATGTAACTAAAATCATGGAATAGAATTGGAAGGGACATCAGAGGTCATCTAGTCCAACCCCCTTCTTAGTTCAGGAAATTCACAGCTACTGCATCCCTGACAGATGGCCGTCCAGCCTCTGTTTGAAAACCTCCAGTGAAAGAGACAGAGCCCATCACCTCCCTAGGCATTTTTTCCACACTGTCAGACAGCTCTGAGGGGGCAGGTGGGAGTGGACAGAGCAAGGGGGGAGGAGGGTAAAGAGAGAGAGAGAGGTGCCAGACATTCGAAAACAGCTGTAAAATTATGTCTTGGTGTATGAGACAAACTAAGAAACAATAGGTAGTGGTAAACACACAAAGATGGCAAACATACATTGGGGGTATAGTGGGAAACAGCTTATCAGGTGAAGGGAATACGCATGTCAAAGGAACTGGGTTCACAGTAACACCAAGGTTGAGTCAATTACAGAGAGGGAGACAAAGTGGTTAGAATGATATCTAGGAACTTGGAAGAAAGGATATCAAACATTTTAAATGCAGTAGACTGCAAGGTATAACAGATATTTGTAGTGGCTGGAAAAATATAGGTCCTGTTGGTATCAAAGTTTGCAGATTTTTGTAGTGGCTAGAGAAATGTAGGTCTTTGCTAAATCCATTGTGTTTGGTGGCAAATAAAGTTATGCATTTTAGTTCCCAGGCCCATCTTCTGAGGGTGGCGCTGAGGTTTCCTTTGAGGATGAGAAGTGAGAGGTCTGATATGGAGTGGTTGTGCTGGGAGAAGTGATGGCCCACTGAGTCAGTGACTGTTTTATAATTGTATGCCTATGTGAGGTCATCCGTTGGTGTAAGGATTGCTGGGTTTCACCAACGTAGTTTCCATGGCAGCATATGGTTCTTAACTAACCCGGGATTAGGTCTGTTTAAACGACTGTCCTGGGATAGTCAACTATCCCGGGATTAGTATCACAGAATGTGATGGCAAGAGCTGACGTCCTCTCTATGCAGTTCTGCCTCTATGGTATTAGCACATGACTGTGGGGTGATCATATTAGCTCCGCCATCCTTCAACAATGCATTGCGGAGTGCCAAGTTTAAATACCTGTAGAACAAAGGGATGAGTTTCCATTTTCTTCAACTCAGAAATCGGAAAATAAAGAAAATCAGATTTTCTTCAATTCCAGAAATCAGTGCGCTGAGCACAGACGAAAAGCACCATGGGATTGATACTCATCCTAGTGGCTCTCGAACTGGGATCACGGGATAGAAATGTCCATGTAAAACAGGCATCACTTGTAATCTCTGGATAACGATCCTGGGATAATTTTCTCATAATCCCGAGATGAAGGGTCTGTGTAAAAACACCCTGCCTCACATACACCTTGTTGCAGAGCAGTGGAAAAGTTGCTTCCCCCTCAATTACTGCCATGCCTCTTTCCCCAGCAATCGGGAAGCTCTGGCTCCTCCACTCCCTTGCTGCCCAGCCCGAGGTTCACAGCCTGTGCCTTTGGAGAGGCTGCAGGAGGTGGTAGAACCTCCATGCCTGAACCTTGCAGCTATGCTGCCAGGTGTCTCTGCATATATTGATATATTTAATCAGTCTTGATGGCAAGAATCACAATTTACGTAGCTAAGTATCTAAAACATTTTACATTGCAGTATGTTTAAAACACATTTTCTGTGTTGAAACTATATTTTTCTTCACATGTATGAAAAAAATCTTTTGCCTGTTTTGGGGTACTGGCCTTGACTGTCTGTGATGGCTTGAGCAGGTCATTCTTTGTCGCTTTCTGCTTAGAAGAAAGTAATGTTCCTAGTACAGCCCCAAGCTTAAGCCATGTCACCAGTGGTTTGTGAGTTGCTCTGAATTGTAGCTTTAATGGTTTCCATGCCTTCCTGGTCTCCTTTTTTCTGCGCTTTGTTTGGATCTTGTAGCTTCACATCATTTGCACTACAAAATGCAACTTCTTTTCGTAACAGCTTATAACTAATTCTGTTCAAAGCATTTTTGCTTTCCTGGAGCCCTTTCTGCTGAACTAATAGTAGGATTCTTTGTCTCTGCATTTTGTTGTTTTAACAGTAATATTAAAAGAAAGAAGAAACATGTTTTAGAGGAGTGTGAATTGATCTTGCACTTCTTGTGTGAGGTTATGTTTAGGATAAACTACATTCTTAAGCCCCAGTCGCTCAGTCCTTGCTCATATAAGCAGTCCCACAGAAGATAAAAGCTGTAAGGCTGACCGTAAATAAGACTGTTATTTAAAGCAGGTCTGTAGGGTGACTCGCTTCTCCTGTACCACATGTTTTCCATCCTCCTCTCTCTCCTTGCATGGGGTGGAAGGAGGGAGAGAAGAGATGCTTCCAACAGAAATAGCAAAAGCAGCATGTTAGAATTGAGCTATAGATCTCAAAGGAGATTTACTGCTAAGCTTTTGTCTAAGTCATGGATATTCCAAACAAGCACTTCTCATAACACTTGTATACTGTGCGCCCACCTGTATGGCAGCCTCCCTACATGCTCTAGTGGATCTGGTGTCGGGAGTGGTGTTGCAATCCCTGAAGGCGATAGTCTTGAGGGACTTTAACATCCACATCGATGCCAATCTTGGGGGTGCAGAGCGTGAGTTCATGGCCTCCATGGCAACCATGGGCCTGTCCCAGAGGGTCAGCGGCCTGACACACCAGGGGGGGGAACATACCTTAGACCTTTTGTTTTGCACTGGCCGTGAGGCAGGAGGTCTGTTGGTGGGGGAGATGTCAGCTGTGCCCTTGTCATGGACGGGCCATTACCTCCTGCAGGCCCCTCTCCTGGCGCATGTTTGCCCCCGGAGGGGCATGGAACCTATTTGAATGGTCCGCCCCCGTAGACAGATGGAACTGGAGTGGTTCTAGGAGGCTTTGGGGGATATACCCTCTGATCTGGACAGCTGTTCTATCGATGGCCTCATCGAGCTGTGGAACGCCATGCTGACTGAGGCCATTGATCAGCTAGCTCCAAGGCATCCACTCCCCAGATGTCAGCACTGCAGGCCTCCCTGGTTTTCGGAGGGGATGCAGGTGCTGAAGCAGGAGGGAAGGCAGTTGGAGTGATGGTGGCGTCATTCACATGCTGAAGCTGACAGGTTGCTGCATAGAGCAAGTTTACGAGCCTATGCCGTTGCTATGCGAACAGCAAAGAAAGAGTTCCTTGCTACTCTTATAGCATCCACTAAATCTCATCTAGTGACTTGTTTGTGGATTATTCTGCGGACATAATCACTCGGATTCACCATGGTTTTGATGCTGCATTTTCTACAGTAGGGCAATTAGAGGTTAGGGAGGCCCCGCCCTGTCCTTTTTTGTGGCATCAGTTTCAGTTGATGACTCCTGCCGATTCAGAGGATGTTCTAGGGGCTGCCAGGGCCACCTGTTGTGAACTGATCTGGACCCTTGCCCGTCCTGGTTGGCTAAGGCCGGAAGACTATGCGGCCATTGCTGGCGGGATGGTCAATGCCTCCGTTAGGGAGGGCAGGGTGCCGGGCTGCCTCAAGGAGGCAGTGGTACAGCCCCTGTTCAAGAAACCATCGCTTGACGTTGACTCCCTTCCCAGCTATCGGCCAGTCTCTAACCTCCCATTTTTAGGGAAGGTTATCGAGTGGGTAGTGACCCCGCAGTTGCAGGAGCATCTGGATCATGTCAGTTTTCTTGATCCCTCGCAGTCAAGGTTTCGCCCGGGATATGGCACCGAGGCTGCGCTTGTGGCATTGGTTGACAATCTTCGCCGAGAATTAGATCAGGAACGTTTGGCCCTGCTGATTCTAATAGATCTGTCGGTGGTGTTTGATACCGTTGCTCATGAGATGTTGGTGATGCGCCTGTGGGATGGTTCAGGGGTGGACGGCATGGTTCTTGACTGGTTCCGCTCCTTCCTGGCCTGAAGAACTCAGTGAGTGGTATACTACTCGGTGATTATTTTTTATCACACCGAGACCTCTTGTGTGGAGTCCTACAGAGTTCTGTTTTATCCACTCTCCTATTCAGCGTGTATATGCAGCTGCTTGGCAAGGTGATCAGGAGGTTTGGCGTGCGGTGTCATCAATATGCTGATGACACCCAGTTCTACCTCTCCTTTTCATCAGACCCAGACCCGGCAGTCTCGATGCTTAACGGGTGCCTTGAAGCTGTGGGGGGCTGAATGAGGGCAAACCAACTGAAGCTGAATCCTGACAAAACGGAGGTGATGTTGGTGGGTAAGGCAGTGGGAGTAAGAGCCCCCATCATTGGTGGGGTCTGCCCTCCCCTGGTTCCCCAGGTATGGAGTCTGCGAGCCTTCCTTGACTCGCAACTTCGCTTGGATGCTCAGGTGGAGGCTGTGGCAAGGAGTGCCTTCCGCCAATTACTTCTGGTGCATCGACCGTATGTTTCGGACTCTGACCTGGCCACTGTCGACATCCACGCCTTCATCACCTCCAGATTTGATTATTGTAACGCGCTCTATGTCGGGCTACCTTTGGTGACAGTACGGAGACTGCAGCTGGTGCAGAACATGGCGGCCCATCTCCTGGTGGGATTGGGCCTCCGGGAACATATTACACCGGTTCTTCAGTCTCTGCACTGGCTGCCTGTAGTCTTCCGGGCCCAATTCAAGGTGTTGGTGCTTACCTATAAAGCCCTAAACGACCTTGGCCCAACCTACTTACAGGACCGCCTCACCCCCCGGGTTCTGTATCGGCCCCTGCGGTCATCGGGGGGTGCTCTCCTGGAGGTCCCCTGAGTCTGCTGGGGGGCCACGATGGAGAGGGCCTTCTCAGTGACCGCCCCACGGCTGTGGAACTCCCTACCAATGGGGGCCCGTTTGGCCCCAGATCTCCCCTCGCTTTAACGCTGTTGTAAGATGTGGCTGTTTCGCCTGGCTTTCGGAGGGGAGGATGGGTAAGGTGGGGAGAATGAGTTAAGGTGGTGGGTGGTTGGGGATTTTTTATACCTCCCTGTTGTTTATTTTAAAAGTTCTTTTAATGTGAATGTTTTATGTTGTGCGCTGCCCAGAGCTGCCTGTGGCAGGATGGGCAGGTTACAAATGTCTAAATAAATACAAAAATAAATTTAAAAAATAAACACGAATCACCCTACGCTCTAAAACCTGATTGGAACTTGAACATTTGGGGAGTTTACTCAGTTGAGATTGAAGCCCCGCCCACCCCCTGAAGCCCCCAGAAGCCATTGCGGCAGGGCTCCACCCCCAGCCAGAAGCCCCCAGCACGCCGCCATAGCAACAGGGCTCATCCCCTGCAGGTGAGCGAGGCTCCACCCCCTGGGAGGGCTCAGCCCAAGCCACAGGCCAAAGCTGCC
>QEPC01013929.1:2657837-2672014 GCA_003113815.1 Sphenodon punctatus
TCTTTTAGATTGTAAGCCACAGGTAGGGACCGCAGCTGATTATATGTTCTGTACAGCGCCAGGTTGTTACTGGCGCTTTATAAATGTTTAATAATAATAATAATAATAATAAAATCAAAATCTGACTCAGCCTCCATCTCAATTCCCTGGTTGCTGTTTTGATGACACAGAGGCAGCTTTTGGAGCTTTATTTATTTATTTATTTATTTATTTATTTATTCCACCCGTCCCTCAAAAAGGCTCGGGGTGGCCTACAAAAACAAATATACAAACATATATAAAAATATATAAAAGATAGAAACGTTAAAATACATCCTCCACCCCAAACCCCAACCCACCTGTATAATCCCCCACAAAACCCATCTAATACCCCCTCCCCATTCGCCACATCCTACCCCCCTCACACTGCTACCCCAAACCCACCCACTAATCCCCCATCCCTTATCCCTGCCTGCCAAATGCCTTTTCAAACAGAAATGTCTTACACCGTCTCCAGAAGACGCTCAGGCTTGGTCCCAAATGAACCTCCAGGGGAAGGGAGTTCCCCAGTACCGGAGCAGCAGGTGAAAATGCCTCCCTGCAAGCCCTTGTTGACTAACAGACGGTACCCACAGGGAGGGGCTGATCGCAGGGGCCGCCGTGTGTTATGGAAGGACAGGGGGTCTTTCAGATATGTAGGGACCAGACGGTTAGGGGTTTAAAGGTCAAAA
Source organism: Sphenodon punctatus (assembly GCA_003113815.1). NCBI lineage: Eukaryota > Metazoa > Chordata > Lepidosauria > Sphenodontia > Sphenodontidae > Sphenodon > Sphenodon punctatus. The sequence goes on from QEPC01013929.1 coordinate 2,658,548, forward strand.
CCAGCACCTTTAATTGTGCCTGGAAAGTTATAGGGAGCCAGTCAGACTTTGAAGCACCGGTGTAATGATCTCCCAGTGCCCTGCTGAGACTCGGACAGCATCTCAGGCTGGCTCTCCATTTCTCCTGCACTTCCTCCTATTCTCCATCATGCTGATGACTTAATAAATAATAGGAAGAGGGATGGAGGTGAATGCTTCTGACAGCTGACTCCTAGAGAGCTCCTGACTCTGGTGCTTCTGCAAAGCTCTGAAGAGACTAAAGCCTTTTTATTTCCCATGGGCCCTTCATGCCTTCCTCCTCTCCCTACTTTCCTAGGGGCATCTTATCAATGCTGCATTTGCCAGCTTACTCTCTCCTCTTGTTCCTGGTAGTACTTTCATGCTCTCTTCCACCTCACCTTTATTTGCAGATGTCTCTGCTGGTGGAGGATAGAGAATAGGAAAACATGGGAAATCTGGGGAGTAAAGTAGAGAAAAACAGACAAGGAGATGCGTAGGTTTCATCCGATAGAAGTCTCATTCCTTGTTGTCTAGTGCTTTAAAAAAAGGCCAGCTATATCCCTTGACTGCCCTCTCTGCTGGATGAAGGAATGGGCAAGAGAAATGCTCCCTCTGTAGTCAAAGGCTAGGACCTAAACCAGGAAACGGAGGTAGCTGATGAAATTTCAGAATTGCTTCTCAGATTTGACTTTACAAAACAACAACAAAAAAACACAATATGGGGGGCATTCACAGTTTTTTCCCCAGTCTTTGAAAAATGGGATTCTAACCCTAGAAATTGAAGAGAGTAACACTTTCAAAAGGAAGGTCTTTATACTGGAAACATGTGACCGTTTTGTAAGTATTTAATTATAGATGAAATAGAAAAGGATGGGGAATAGTGGAAATTAAGGCCCTGATTTACATGGAGACAATTTGCAGTCACTGCATGAAGAATGGAGGACCACGTTTTCAAATTTGGTTGTCCACATGGCCCATACAGTTGTGCATGTTGAACCATTTGGGGCATATAAGTGCCTACTTTTAAAAAAATGTAGTTTAATTAAAATTACAGTAGAATTTTCAAGTATAGTTCATCATTTTCAAGTGATGTTTATCTCTGATATTGTATTATGTAATCACTTGGGACTTGATGCATAACCCACTGAAGTCAACTGATTTTTGTCTATTGATTTTAAGGAACTTTGAATTAGATTCCAGTTGAGCTACAAAATTACAGAATCCTTTATAGAGGGTTTTCTGCCTTTGATGATACTTAAAGAAGTTCTTATGTGTTTTAAAGATCCCCCAGTTTTAGGTCTTCTCTCTAAGGCTACCAACCTGTCTCTGACCTTCCCTTTTTAGGGAAGGTTATCGAGTGGGCGGTGGCGATCTAGATAGCATTGGTTTCCTGGACCCTTTTCAGTCTGGGTTCTGCCCCAGTTATGGCACCGAGACGGCGTTGGTGACCTTGGTCGATGATCTCTGCCGGGAGTTGCATGCAGGATGTTCGACATTTCTTGTCCTGTTAGATCTCTCGGCTGCTTTTGACACTGTGGATCATGGGCTGCTGTTGAGACGGCTGTGTGACCTGGGGGGTCTGGACGGGACTGTTCTTGAATGGTTCCACTCATTCCTCTCGGGGAGAAGCCAGCGGGTGGTGCTGGGGGCTGAGACATCTTGCCCCCGCGCTTTATCCTGCAGCATTTCTCAGGGTTCCATTCTGTCTCCATTGTTGTTTAATGTATATATGTAGCCCTTGGGGGAGGTCATGAGAGGGTTCAGGGTGCAATGTCACCAATATGCTGATGATACTCAGCTGTACCCCTCTTTTTCAACTGACCCAGACCCTGCTGTCTCGTTGCTATCCCATGTCTGGAGGCCGTGGCAGAATGGATGTGGCAGAGCAGCCTGAAGCTCAACCCCGATAAGACGGAGGTGATGTTGGTGGGGAGAGCAAGGGAGGTGTTGGCCCCCCTGATTGGGGGGGTTCGCCCTCCTAGCTCAGCAGGTTCGGAGTCTGGAGGTGATATTGGATGCAGATCTCTGCCTGGAGTGACAGGTGGAGGTAGTGGCGAAGGCCGCTTTCCACCAGTTCTATCTGGTGCGGAGGCTGCGTCCGTACGTCTCCAGGCCGAACCTGGCCTCCCCCATTCATGCCTTCGCCACCTCGAGACTGGACTACTGCAATGCGCTCTACGTGGGGCTGCCCTTGTTCCTGGTACGGAGGCTGCAGCTAGTGCGGAATGCGGCGGCCTGGCTCCTTTCGGAGACGGGTCATCGGGAGCACATAACACCAGTGCTCCGGACTCTGCACTGGTTGCCAATAGCGTGCCGAGCCAAGTTCAAGGTTTTGATATTGATCTATAAGGCCCTTCACGGTCTGGGCCCCTCGTACCTCGGGGACCGCCTCACCCTCCAGACCCCAGAGCGGCTCGTTCGGTCTGCCGGGGGTGCCTTCTTGGAGGTCCCCCGTGTTAAGCGGGGGGCCACAATGTAGAGGGTATTCTCGGTGGCCGCGCTGCACCTTTGGAACTCCCTCCCAGAGGAAGCTTGCCTGGCCCCAAGGCTTTTAATGTTCCAGTGAATTTGCAAAACCTGGCTGTTCGCCTAGGCCTTTGGGGAGGGTGGGAGGTTGGGGTAGGGGTTTTTATCCCCCTCCGCCCTTATTTATTGTATATTAATTATTATGTTCTCTGGTCCTGTTTTAATTGTTGTAATTTTATGAGTGTTTTAAAATATTTTATAGTTGTATTTTTATATTTTGTTGAGATGGTAAGCTGCCCTGAGCTGTTTCAGGAGGGGCAGGGTGTAAATGTGAATGAATGAATGAATGAATGAATAAGGGGTATTTGCATCTGTTGGCTAAAAACAGTATGCATTTTATAATACCTGCTACTGTGAAAGCCGATGGGACTATTTAATTCTTTGAAAGTAGATTTATTTTTCTTTATAAAACCGTAAAAGCTTCTTCAGAATGGTGTAACTGAATTGTAGAGTTAATGATTTTAAAATCATGATGATTCTACGATAAATATCTCAGTTGTTGCATAATTAAAAGATCTGGTTTATGTTGTTCATTGAAATGGTATGAAATTGGTGTTCTGCTGTCTGTGAAATTACATGCTTCTATGGAATGAGTGCATGCTGGTGTCTTTCTTGAGTGGTCAGGAGATTAATTAAAAATGATGTAACTTTGATGAAAGTGCAAGTTTTGTAGATGATTTTCTCTTACTGTCCTTCATTTTTAACAATTAGCACAAATTCAAGCTAAAATTTCTATGAATATGCACCTTCATTGTTACCTTATACTGTTTAGTGCCTTTTGTGAAATATCTGCATGATTATGAGAAGTATATTTTTAAATTTATAGTTATGTGATTTTATTTTCTCTTAGTGTTTGAATATGAACAAATAGCTTTGCTGTCACTAACTGATTTAGGTGCATTGTGGGCAGGCATCAAGACAGAAGGTGGATTGTCACAATCACAGTCACCTGGACAGACAGGCTTTCTTAGCTATGGCACCAGCTTTAGCACACCTCAACCAGGACAGACTCCATATAGCTACCAAATGCAAGGTCTGTATAAATATGCATTACTACTAAGATACTATGTTGTTATGGGAGACTCATTTTTCCTTTAGCATATAACAAAATTCCAATTTAGTCTGGGATTTTCAGAAAAACATTTGCCACTGCACCCCGGAAGAAGACATGGAGACATTGTTTCTGGGATTTTAAAGGCTGCATTCTTTATTCAAAATCAAATCAGTCTTATCATAAAATAAAATTGGGTCCAGTGACTCATTTATGCAGAACACAACAAGAGAGGTGACCTGACGTGCACTCAGGTCCCGGTCCTTGCTAAACTAACACAACTAACTTGACACTACCCACCCTGTTGAACAATTGTCAGTGATGCTTTGCAGGCCTATTTAGAGCTGTGCAGTCAGGGTATTTTCAGACGTTACGTGGGCCTTTGGCCCCGTACCGGCACCACCGGCTTCGTTCCCTGCCGGGGTCACCCCGTAATGACACAACAGACATGCCGGGGGGATCCCTGCGGGGAAAGTGGGAGGGGCCGGGGCCACGCGGCGCAACGTACGGCCGCACGGCCCCGCCCCCTCCACGCACCCCACCGCCTGCCCTCCGAGGAGACGGGCGGACGGCGGGGCCAATGCGGCCACCGCGTCCGGCCGACCGTGGCGCGCGGCCAGACGTGACTTTTCCTTGGTCACGGCCCGGGGTCCGTTTGACCACGCTTCCCGGGACCTTCCCCCAGCTAGCCCGGGAAGCGTGGTTCAAATGAACCCCATGTGGGGATTGACCGTGTCCAACATCTGGCGTGCCGCGAACAGACGTACGGGACACGGTGACCACAGGTGGGTATTCACTGTGGTTCACAGTGTTCACGTAACGTCTGAAGACACCCTCAGGTGAAAAGAACCCCCTTTTGGTCCCATGTGACCACTTCTATCATTGTGGTCCCATGAAGGGCCCTTCCTGGGCTGTTTTCCGACACTTGGCTGCTCCTGCCCTTGGTGCAGTTTACAATTCTCCCTCTTGTAAGGAGATGCCCTTTTCTCTGTATGTATGCCTAATAAACTTTAACATTAACTACTACTGGACTTCCACAAAGACTGGAACAATTATACATAATAGATTCAACACAACCCAGCCAACAGTGACCTTGTAAACGAATTATCATACAATTAAAATTACCCCTACCAGTGCTATGAGGAAGGTGAAAACCAAGGATCACGAAGGCCAATCAGTGGTCCTTGAAAGAATTCCTTCCCAGCCCCAGCTAGTGACCAAATGAATCACCTAGCATGGTAGTGTGTGGGTGGAGGGTGTGAATATACCCTTGAGACCTCCGCTACCTGGCCTAAACTGCGCTGGGCTCAGGAGCTGCAGTCAGCAGGGGTTGGTACGTCCTTCATGCCACAGCTGGGCGTTGCTATAGCAGCCAGCCTCCTGATCTCCAAGCCTTCCTCCTCCTACAGGGGTGCGGCAAACTCCCCTATGCCCCAACGTTGCTGCTGCGCTGTGGAGGGAGGAAAAGGGATTGTCTAAATACTGAGCATTTTAGGGAATCCTACCTTTGGCCCTCTTAACATGGGCAAGAATTTTTCCATTGACTTGGTGGAACCAGAATTTTCCTGTGGGCTTCAATGGGACTACTCCGGAGTAAGTAGTTGGTGGATCATGGCTCTAATGTCTAAGGCTGTTCTAAAACGATATGCTCTCACTCATGTCCACCCACTGGACACGCTGGGAAGCATCCTGTTTAAATGTGGGGGTGCGTGGGTGCGCGCTCCCCTGACCCACGGAACCTCCACCCATCCCCCATGCATGGAGGAACTGGCGAAAAACTGGGTTGATCCATGCATGTAGCTGGATGGAGGTGGGTGGAGATGGGTGTGTGCCCCTCTGCGCCCCCCCTCATTCACGGCTTCCACAGCAATAAAAGGTACTGGAAGCAACTTATGAGAATAAAGATCTGAAATGACATGACATAACTTCAACCCATGTGTGTGCTTTCTCCCCCTGTAAAATTTGGAGTAACAGTACCATCTACCTCCATGTTCTTTTTGCAGGATTCTTTAATAGTTAGTGTCTGCAGAGAATTTTGTGGAGGTGTATAGCTGTTAATGGTCACATTTTTTAAGATGCTTATTTAAGTGTTTACTTGCAGTATAATTCAATGTGGGTATGTGCTGTTAAATGGCTGAATGGGTCTGGTCTGGGATCCCATTCATTTAAGACAAGCCAGTCAAACATTTCAAACATGACCTCTAATTATGAGTTCCAATTGTGAGGCATTCTGGACCTGATTATCAGGAGTGCCAGGTCATTACCCATTTCTGTTTTGGGTCAGTGAGAGTTACAGATGCTGAAGCCCCCCCCCCTCCCCACCCCCACCCCCCGACATGGTTTTAAAACTTTGGATCAGATGTTCCGAAAAAGAAATGCATTAATTGATTTAGTAGATGAGACCTCACTTATGTTCAACAGCTCTTAGGGCTTATTGATCCAGTCCTATGCTCAGACACAAGGGAGACGGTTTTACCTTTTGAACTGTGCACTAATCCACTCCAGGGTGGCAGAGGTGACCATCTGACACATAGCCTTTTAAGTGTACGCTTGATACACTGCCACCCAGCAGGCAAGAGACAGAACAGTGTGAGATGATTTACATGGTAGTCGAAGGTGTTCAGTCCAAACAGAAATGGTCATAAGTCTTTCATTGTCTGCCAGTAGCCATATTGGAAACTACTTGCTTGCTTGTTTTCAGTTTATTATCTTTACATCCAGAAGGCAAGAATCTTCCTGACTAGCATGCTTCTCACTTCCCCTTTGCATTAATATGAGGCATGATCCTGCAGTGTGAGCATTCTTACTGATATCAAAGGACTGCTCACAGGACCTGTGGCATTTGGCTTGAGGTTCTGTTTGACGGCCATTATTGGGATGAACAGTCAGAATATAAATTGAGTAACTAGAGGGGCCTGGGAGGTGAAATGGGCAAGTGTAAAGGAATCAAAAGCAGGAAATGGAGCCACACTTACAGCTAGCAAGTTATCTGATCAACTTACGGAAGGTGCAGGATGGGCAGCATGTGCCTAGGACTTTTTGTTTAATTTGAAATTCGTATTATCTGCACTTCAGTTTTCTTTCTAACTTTCTACAGTCTATTTTGTTATAAAGCTTTTTCCAATTTGTTACATTCTACTGCTGCAAACTAGTTTCAGGTTACAATGTTTTCGGCATACTGTTGTGTTATTTACCAATTCACGAAGAGGGACACTTACTATGCAATAGTTAGGGTTTTTAAATCATAGTCTGTGATAATTATAACTTATTAAGAAAGTTCCCCCCTCTCGCTAAACACACACACCTGTCTCCAGATATATCTGCAGCAAATGCATACTGCATTCTGTCTGCCTCTGTTTTATCCAATTAATCTTAAAATAAAATAAAACAAAACCCTGCACTTTTTCTGTGTAGAGTTGTGATAAAAGTATACTTTGCATTAACATATCACTCAGATATTAGTGGTTTAAAAACTGGAGTGAGCACTGTAATTGTTTCAGTTACACAGGTTGTTATGATTTAGAATATACTAACCAATGAGTTTGGGGATTCATCCATGAAAAGTGAATGTTAAGGTATTTGGTTATTATTGTACAGTTTAAAAATATTGTGCTGGGTGGCCAGGCAGTTACTAGCACGACTAGGGAGAGTTTGCCAAGGTTTTTTTTAAACAGTGTAAGAAAGAGGAGGAAACTGTGGGTTTAAATAGCCCATCTGGCCTTCATGGCCTTGTCCCTGGAGAGCTGCACTAACTTCTGCCACATATATTGTGCCCTGATGATGGACATAGCCCATGGCAAAGAGGCTGATCAAGGAAAACAAATGCACTTCTGCAGCAAATACACAAGGGTGGACAGCGTCCTGTCTATAGTAGAAGTACTGGAGAAGAAAAGTTCTGCACATGGGAGCTGCTAGTCCCAGTAGGTTCCAGCATTTTTCACATCCCTATCTTTAATGTGGGTCCTTATTCTTTGCAAAATAGACCTCTGACCTACAATTTACTGCTTTTTTCACATTTGAGGTTGTATAGCTGGCCACTTTGTTTCAGTAAGTTTATATATTTCATAAAGATTTACTTTATGTTTGTCTGTTCAGCAAGTACAGGACCCATGTGCCCTTGCCATGACACAGCTGACTAAAAATGTGGCAATACTGAAGTGTTTTTAAAACTACCTTTAGACTGTTAGCCCTGGGTGGCCCTGGGTATCTCAAGAAACCTGTTTCATGTTTGTTACGGTCTGTGAGACCCCCACCCCTCCTTTTTAGGAGCCAATGCTGATCATAAGATGAAAGAGAGTGGGGTGGGGGGTGGGGGGGAGGAGTTATATGCTTGCGAGAGTGCATTTACTTTTTCCAGTTCTTGTAAATTGTCTGCCAACATATATTATGAAAAGATAATGCAGTAACTAAAGAAGTAGTTTTAAATTATGAGATCCCATTTGCATCTCTTTAAAATAGTTTGAGTTACAAACCAGCACATTTGAGAGTATGTGCAAATTTTATTTCTATTTCACTTGAAATACCAAAAAATGGAAATGAATCTTATTATTTCTTTTAACTCTTCATTTAGAGAAAATAATTTTTAAAAAGGCTTTTGCACATTCACATTTTAAAAGATTTTGTAGCTGCATTTCATATTTATGAATTATGATGGAAAATAATAGAAAATAATGTTCCTCTCAAGTTTCAGATTTCATTTTTAACCTTTTCTCGATGGTGGTGTTTTTCTGTACACTCTGCTAAACATGAATGGAAACCCCAGCTGTCTGATTTCACTCACAGGGTTAGGAATATCTCTGAAATGCTGCACAGAGATGCAGCAGTACCAGCAGCAAGCAACAGTCATAAGAGAGAAATGCTTCACAATCCTTGCAGTCACTGTCCTTCCAGTTCATTTTAAATTTCATTTTTCACGTTGACGGGGACATCCACCTCCTCCTTCCTCCCCTTACTCCTGCCAATGAGCCTAACTTTTTCCTCAGGATTGTTGCCATTTATAGTGATCTGAACACCTTGGAGTTAATATATGTTTTTGGCAGTGGGGGAGTGCAAGGAACACTGTGGCTTAATCCGTGTGTGTGGCATATGCTTAGAGCCCATGTTGGGTATTTTTAATTATTATTATTTCAGTGCTACATTCTCTATTATTACTTAGGCTTGAAGCATCAGAATCACTTTGTAAGGATTCTCATAGTAAGTGACAAGGTCATGATGTGACCAATTACACCAGAAATGCCTAGCCAACTTAACCTACCCTATCATGTGACATGGGCAGGGAGCACCCAGGAACCTGGAGCCACCCAAGGAGCAGTCACCACCATGACTGCACAGGGAACCCTTTATGCAGGCAGCCCCCTGTCTGCAGCACAGATGTTGCTAGCACACTCCCCTCAGCCACTGAAGAGCTGGGCAGCTGCTCCAGCGATCTCGTTGTCCCCAGGCAGCCAAAGCCAGGAACAGCGAGATTGCCAACATGCCAACCCCCCCCAGCTGTCAGGTGGCCCCTGGGGACAGCGTGATCACTTGCATTCTTCTTCCTCTCCCCCCAGCCCCCTGCCGGGCATCAGCTGAGAGGGGCATGCTAGCGCTGGCTCTGATTAGAAGCCTTCATTGGCTGTGACACCCACCCACTCGCCCCTTTCCTGGTGGGAAAGGAGAGGAATGCGGATCAAAGCCAGTGTGCGGCCCTTGTGTTTCAGCTGAGCAGGATGCTATCCTTGCTGGCTCACATAGAACGGGGGTCCCAGCTAGTTAAGGCTTCTTTCTTGGCTGTGACCCCCCCCCCCTTTCCATTGGAGCCAGCGTTAGAGTGCCCCTCTTAGCTGAGAGATGGCTGGGAGAGGGGAGTACAGATTGGGCCCTGCTCAACTGAGAGGCAGCTGGGAGAGGGAAGCACTTACCACGCCCCACTCAGCTGAGAGGCATCTGGGAATGGGGAGCACAGATCATGCCCTACTCAGCTGAGAGGCAGCTGGGAGACAGGAGCACAGATTGCACCTGTTCAGCTGAGAGACGTCTGGAAGAGGGAAGTGCAGATCGTGCCCCTGAGATCTTTTGGGGACTTCTGCTCTCTCCTCTCCCGCCTGGCTGTCAGCTGAGAGGGATGTGACAGCCGCGCCTTTATGGTGCTGGTGAACCTGAGGCTATAGGGGACCCTAACAAATGGGACCTGGCACCGTGGTTGCCTATTGCCCTGGTTTGGGCCAGGTGAACCTATGCTGCATGCTCTACTTTCTCCACAATTGCATGGTACAGGGTAGCCCTGGGGCGAACATCTGGCAGGCGCTGTTTATTTATTATTTTATTTCATAGATTTTTATACCGCCCCATCCTGCAATGCAGTTTCACCTGTCTGTTCAGACAGACAGGTGAAACTGGGACTGACGGGGGCCAAGGTGGGACAGCCTCTCACCTGCTTTCACCCTCTGTTCTAGCAAATAACAATGTGTTTGGCAATGTAGGGCAGTAATAAACGTATATACACCGCTGCTTGTATCCTTTATCTTTTTTCACCTTTCTGTCTCTTATATTATGTGGCCCTCATTTCAGTATCTAAATCCTTCACAATGTTTCAGGAATTTATTTTCCTCTGAAGAAATATTACTGTCCCCATTTCACAGAGAAGAAACTGATGCACAGAGAGAATTACGTTGACCTTCCTGTCACACAGGAAGTCTCCAGACAATGAAGGAACTTGAACAGATGCATGCATACAGGCTAATGCCAGAACCACTGCCATTTTTCTTCTCTCCTTGCCTCTGGCCCAGGCATTTTCTGCTCTGATTTTAATATGTTTTTGTTTGCATAAGAGTAGGGAACCTGTGGCGTGTGGACTCAATTCAGACCATGGATGTTGTTTATTTGGCCCCTTTCCAGTTCCTGGATTGGGCCATGGATCCAGTCCTGAAGTACTGCTCAAGAGTGACCTGCAGGGAATGGAGCAGAGCTAAGAGCATGCACTTAAGGATAGAGGATGGATCCATGGCATAGATACATGATCTTTTCCCCTCATCCTTAAACGCCCCCAACTCCTATCCGGCCTAGAGAGCTTGTACTAATTTTCAAAACTAGCTGGCAAAAAGGAAAGTTCCCCACTCCTGGTTGACATAGTGCTTGTCAATTGAACAGAAGGAGAAGTGACTGTAAAACAGAGTAGAGAAAGAGGGTATCTCACTCAGTTCAGCTTTGTGTCTCCTCCACATCCTCAACTTTGTGCAATCCCCATGCTGTCACCCTAAGGATCCATATGTCTGAGTTAGTAGTAGTTTTGCTTCTGGGCTTATCTAACCCATAATGACCATATAGTTTAAAGGTCCTGCTTCTCAGATAAAACATTAAACAAGAGATCCCATCTGTCCATTTTTGACAGCTAAGGGTGAGTGTATATTTAAGTTGCCATGTGTGTGTTCAGGCATTGGCCTCTGCTGAAATGCCATGTAATTATTATTTTTTTTGGTGTCATGGCCAACAGACATTTCTCAGGAAAAAAAATTACTGCCCAAGGCTGAATATGGTCAATTAGTGAGCTATAATGGCTCCTACAATTGAATAAGCTTGTAAGCTTTTTCAGCTGGGACTGAGTCGTCATCTGTATTTTTAAAGCACTGAGGACAGTGTCACTTGAAAATCAGTAATAACAGAGGGCCTGAATCTAAGAGGTACCAAGTGCTCCCTGTGAGTGTTGACCAAATTGGGAGCTGCAGGTGCTCAGCACTTCTTAGGCTAACATTATCAGGCTGTGGTGATGTTTTTAAAAGGAAAGAATTAACCTAATTATTCTGGGAGGAGTGTGCCCCAAGTTTGCCAAAATTTCTGTTTGATATTTTTTCTTTTTATGAATTACATTATAGAATATAGAGCTCACAAAAAATGAATTATCACTTTATCTATGCTAATATGTTCCAGTGTTGATTACAAGCAAAGTAAGACACGTTCGTGTATCAACATTTAGGAAATATTACAAATCTGTCATGCCATTATGATATCCTATGATGGAGTTCTTTTCAAAGATGGTATTTCAGTATATTCATATAATCTTTCTTTTCATTTCAGGGAGTAGTTTTACAACATCATCAGGAATATATGCAGGAAATAGTTCACTCACAAATTCTACTGGATTTAATAGTTCACAGCAGGTAAATTTGTACTAGTAATTAACTGAAAGTTTATAAAAACATCGTTCCAACAGGCTAGTCACCAAATTCCCCATCTACCCCCATACATCAAGATGTTAAACTCATTAATTTTGTTTTTTCTAAGAGGATGGTGCTATTGCAAGAGAATTTCTAAGTTTTTGATGAAGAATTTCTTACTTTTGTTGTCAAGGCTCAATGTATGATGATTCCCCCTATTTATTTATACAACTACAGCGGTTTGTTTAGTAATCTCCTGTTTGTGCAACAAATTATGCTAAAGACATGTGAAATGTGAGGTTTTCTTCTACAACCTCAGAATTGTCCTCACTTCTGTGTAAAGCTCAGGGAAGACAATTAATCTCGAACATATGCTTGCACTTATATTTTGGAATGTATACTGAAAAGTAACAGCTTGTTGACGGAAAACTCTGATATTGCTTTTTTTGTTTTGGTCCGGTAGGAATATCCATCCTATCCCAGCTTTTGCCAGGGTCAATATGCACAGTATTATAATAGCTCACCGTATCCTTCACATTACATGTCAAGCAGCAACACCAGCCCAACAACACCCTCCACAAATGCAACATACCAGCTTCAAGAACCACCATCTGGCATCACCAGTCAAGCAGTTACAGATCCTGCAGCAGGTAATTACACAGATTTTATTATCTCTGATGGCCACATATTAGTGGTGTGCAGAAGGCTCCCACACTGTTTTTGTTTTTGTTTTCATTTACAAAACCCCCTTTGTTTTCAGGAAGGGGGAGTTGTAAACAACCCCACCATTTTTATTGTTTCATTTTTTAAATTAAAAATTTATTTAAAAAAAAAAATCACTGTGAATGCACAAAATGGCCACTTGATGACCATACTGCACATGTATGGCCCCCTCGGTGGCCATTTTGCACATGTGCAGAATGTTTTGGGGGTCATTTTGCAGCACTCTAGAATCTCATGAGAATGGAAGCAAGAACACCGATTTTCACAAAATTGTCGACCTGGGTAATCTCGTCAAGAATCCCATTCTTGGCAACATTTTCACAGGGGTCAAAATCTCGTTTCAACCCTAGTGAAAACAGGGCACATAGGAAAGGAGACTTGAAGCATTCCAGATTGTATAATTAAGCCCTGTGATAGTTTATTGTCATGACAAATATATGCAAATGTTACCAAAATGTAAGAGATGGACGGGCTTCTCATGTATATGGAAGCAACAAGATTCACTTATTTTCCTCTCCTAGTCTCATGTCCATGTCTCTTTAGCTATGTGGTTTGATATTTTTAAAACTCTTTGATTCATTCAGGTATAGTGGTTTTGACTGAAAACATTCCTTTTACCCTGTTAAAACAAACAAGCAAACAAATGTGGCTTTCAGGAATTATCTGAAGGGCTCTAAGATGTGATTTATGAACTTTTGTGAAAATGAAACAGTGGGACAGCTTTCCTTTTAGTAAGGGTCTCCTACATGTCTGCCCCAGTTTCCTTTCTAGTTTGCTTTTTTTTAAAAAAAATCTAGCATTGCAATTGTGCATGAAGTTGCATTTGTTACCATGCTGCACAGGACTCTACTTATATGTACAATATGAGCCAGTGCGGTATAGTGGATAAGGTGCTGGACTTGGACCTGGGAAGCCAGGGTTTGAATTTTGCCCTTGCCGTGAAGCCACTGGGTGGCCTAGGGCAAGTCACAAACTCTCAGCCTCAGTTCCCTGTCTGTAAAATGGGAGTGTGTGTGTGTGTGTGTGTGTGTGTGT
>QEPC01013929.1:2686109-2710706 GCA_003113815.1 Sphenodon punctatus
TTTTTTTAGTATTAATATACAGCAATCTTGATGGAACTGGTCACTCAACAAAACAGCAATTTCATAGGGGCAATGGCCAGTATACGTATTTCATCTTATATTGAACTTCCATTTGCATTTTATTTATTTTGATTTATATCCTGCCCTTCCACGAAGTCTCAGGGCAGGACATAACATATAAACAAAGATAAAAACCATAAAACCAGACATAAAATAGCTATAAAATACATCCCAACCCCTAACCCCACCTGTTAAAGCCTGGCCAAACAAGAAAATCTTCCTTCGCCTCTGAAAGATGCTCAGACTAGGGTTTTGGTGAACCTTCAAGGAGAAGGAGTTCCAAAACTGTGGAGCAGCCCCTAAAAATGCTTCTCTTTGCATCCTTACCATGTGAACGTTACCAAGATGGGACCTGGAGGAGGGCATTCTCAGCTGACCTAAAAGGCCATAAGGGAATCATGGGGCATTTTCACTCCAGACACTGGGTGAAAACAGACATGACGCTAACCACCCTTTAACCACCCTTGGTGGTTATGTATGCATGTTGCAGGGCTGCATAGGGCACCAATAATTTTTTTAAGCAAATGACTCTGGGTTAAATAACTGTATCCAACTGTAGCCTATGCATTTATTCAAAACTTACACTTCTGCCTTTCTGGGATGGGAAATTGAAGAATTTTGTGAACTAATATAAAATTTCTAATCCAAAAGCTTCAAAATTATGGAAAACTGAGATTTATTTTAAAATATAAGGATTAATTTAAAAAATAAAGGATGAGATCTTGGTCTCATTGAAACTAATAGCAAAACGCTCATTAGCTTCAAGTACAGGGTTTTTCTCTTCATTTTAAAATTGATTTTGTCTTCATCAACAACTCCGTTTCGCTGTCACATTAATCTGCAATTTTGTCTTTTTAGTTTATTCTGGAATAAAAGACAGCTTTGGCCTAGGCTGAAATTAACCAAATTGGGGGAAATGCTTTTGAATTGCATCAAAAGTAAATGGTTTTTAATTACATAAAAACTGAAGTTTATTGGTTAAGATTTGGGGGAAAGATGAGTGTATATTCCCATATGCAATGTGAGGGCAAGAAGATTTTCTAGAGCTTTCATTTTTAATGTATTAGTTAAATTGTTATCTTCCTTTGAGTATTTAATGCTGCTGATGTTTTGTCGTTAATTTTATGTTTTAAATAATTCTTCCAGGTAATTGTTTCAAGACGTTTTGCAAAAGTGTATCAAGCTTTTGTGAAGGCATTTCTAACTGTAAATCTCAAACAAAAAAAATATGCTATTTTGATTTTTAAACTAAAATGTGGGAGTCGTTCCTATGTTACAGCAGAATACAGTACCATCCATAGCCCATCAACGCCCATTAAAGATTCAGATTCAGATAGATTACGTCGCAGTTCAGATGGCAAATCCCGTGGTCGAGGCAGAAGAAACAATAACCCTTCGCCACCCCCTGACTCTGACCTGGAGGTATGATGCTATAGATTCACTTGCTTTACTTTTGACTCTGAGATCTACTTGTCTTGGCAATGGACATGTTTACAAATTGGAAACATAGTGGCAAAACATAATCTACTGTGTTTCTTTCAGAGCTAGTATTGCAAAGTACTTTATTGTAACCACTTGTTTCACAGTCTGTTAAGAAGGAAAAGAAAATTCAAACTACTAGACTTAATTGTGAATTGTTTGAGTTACTATTTCAAATTTCTTTGTAGCTGGCTCTTAATTAATTGCGTAACAATTCTGTTTTCTAAATACAAGTGGAAGTTCTTAGATGTATTTCTATCTTAATGGAATACTTAAGCGTAGTAGGAAGCCAGCAATTGGTTAGTTTTTCTAAAAATGGTAAGGAAACCATGGTTTTAATGTTACCATTTCAATACAATTTCCTCATTTGTACATTTATTGATTAAAGCATCAACTTTCAATTTTATGTATCAACTTTACAGAGGGACACATTGATTTGATTCTCTTTTTACAGAGGGTATTCATTTGGGATTTGGATGAGACAATCATCGTTTTCCATTCCTTGCTTACAGGGTCTTATGCTAACAGATATGGGAGGGTAAGTGTCAAGAAACTAATGATTACTTACAATAGAGTTTTGTTGCATAGGTGTTGATGGACTTATTAAACTATGTTTAAGGGGACGAACAGATATTGAAGATAGAGGAAAAGTTTAAAAGAGTAAGATCTAAAGGGTGTCTCATTCCTTTTTCACCCAAGTTCCTACAAACAGTCTGACAAGAGTTTTGATTGTTTGTGGAAGAGTGGTTGCATAGTCACTTCTTGCAAGAGAAACTCTGTTATGCAAATGAATGAAGGCAATTTGTCTGCACGCCCTGGAAAAAGACAGGGAGATAATTTTGGGTTTAAACAGGCCGCATTCTTTATAGAACTTTATACCATCTGCGTGGGTCCATCCAAGACGCACTCCCATTTCTGTAAGAGTGGCCTGTTGTGCACACAGGTACCCACCCGTTCCCACAAAGCTACATGGCTTGGGTAGATAGAGCTGCTCCAAAGCCCCTATCACCCTACTGGACCCCTGCCTAAGAGTTCAACAAATAGAAAAGACCAGGCCACCTGGCTAAAAGCCCGAAGTTCAAAAGTCAAATTAAACGTCTGCCCAGCGGGAAAGGCGAAAAACCCAGGCAGACCCTGTGCCAATCAGGAATGCCTGTAAAAATTTCCTTCCTAGCCCCAAAAGGTGACCAGCAACAGGGGGTGGGTGTCTCCTGACCACTGAGGTCCAGGGCTGAGCCACAAATGGAAGCAGAGAGCCTTGGACTCTGCCTTTATCCTGCAAGAGTCACGTAACGGGAGACTTCACCTGCCCTCCTACTTGGAGATTCAGATGCAACGCAAAGTGGCCTGTCCCCTTCACCTTCCCCCTGTCCTCTTCCTCCTTAAGGGGGCGAGACAAAATGGCCTCTCAACTCATTTGGGGAATGGAGAGGGGGAATTATTAATTGGTCTACTCTAGTGAAATTTTTCACCTTTCTCTTTTGTAAAAACAGAAAGTACTTCATGATTGAAATATGCCTGATCTTTTCTTCAATTTGAGCTACAGTTGTATTCTTAGTCTTCACAGTATTGATTGTGTAGTATCTATTTTTAAACATATGACAGGATAGATTGCTTGCTTACTTGTTTGAGAAACTTGGGTGTTTTGACTCTAGAAGAAATTTGGAATTAATGAATGAATAAGTTGGTAGACAATTGCCCTACAGCATACTGGGAATAAGCTACAAGCTGTCTTGTAATAAGGTTTTGACCAAAGGATGGAGTACAGCTTGGAATTTAGTTCTCTAGAACTAAATCTCCAAAGTTAGTTTTTTGTATGGAAATTAGGTATAAAATATATTAGACAGCTTTCAAATAGCTACCACACTGTAGTTCACTGGACTCCCTCTCCTCCCCCTTAGTACAGGAAGCCCTGCAGTCCCCCTCCCTTTCCTTGACAGCACAGCAAACTTCCCCGCTCCCCTCAGTGTTCTTGGCTGCCCGTCAGGGAGTTCATGCTGTACCTGCTCTGACTAGATGTAGGGGCGTGCACACCTGACATGGGATGTCCTACCCCCATGCAAATGGGGTATCAGACACTGATGGGGCATGCACGAAGGGGCCCCAGGGGCCATGGCAACCCTGTGAGGCACAGTTCCATCCCTGTGGCGTAGAGGGCATGGCTGGTGTTGCTAGCAGGGAGGAGGGAGCTAATCCACCCTGGGCACTAATGTTAAGCTGGCTGCCTTGGTGCACTCAACATGCACCGCCATGGGGAAGGGAATCTGAGGGAGCAGAGACTTTTGTGCTGCCCTTGTACAAGTGGAGGGAGCTCTGGGTCACAGTCTAAGTGTGCTACTGTAAAAGACTGACATCTACATTACATCAGTATATTTGTTCTATTTCACATACAAATCTTGTTGAGTGCAGTTTAGGTTTTTCTGATTCATGTAGGCAAAATGTAGTCTGAATTCATGCCATAGAATTTTGTCCAGCTTTTAATTGTGCCAGGCTTTAAAATATGTCCCAAAATGGGTAGAGACAATGATTTTTTTTTTCCAAATAATTTCCGATGTTACATAGAATGAGGCCTTGTTAATATGAGATTCATACACTGTAAAGATTTAGGTCCTGATACTATGCCCATTGCAGTTAGCTGCATAGCTGCCATCACTTTATTGATGTTGTGCTCTAGCTTACATGTCTCTGAAAGAGATGATGTATTTGTGCTATAAAAGATCCTCATCCTGCAGGTTTGATGATTCTTTCACTACTGCAGCATAGATGGTTGCAGTAATGCATTATTTGGAATGTTTGTCACAGCACTGAATTACCTGCTGAAGAAATGCCTTTAGTGAGGCAGGTATTTTTTTCATATAAACACCAAGTAAATCCAGTATCCTTCTAATGTCACTTGAATGGTTCAGCTTTGGCACAATTCTGTTTTCCATTCATTGTTGTTTTTATGAAAATGTTTCTCTTTATCAGTATCCTGGACATCAGCCAAACTTGAATTGTGGCATTTGATTTCTGAGACAGTGTAAAAGCTATTGTTGAAACGTACCTAAAATGCATGCTGTAAATGACTGACTCTTTATGTCAAAAAGACATGAATAAATGACAATATGATTTCATCAATTTAGAAAATCAGACTTGCCATATGTTAACAAAATGTTCAGTAATTGAATGCTGAATCTCAAAGTCTTGCTGCAGAATTAGGCGTGCTAAGTCAACATGTGTAACAAAAACTCTAAACTTATTCTTGGAATAAACCTCTTTGACTGTAATTCATGATTGGAAGTAAATTCTACATGTATCCTACCACAGCAACAGAAAAAATAATTGCTAATTCATGATGGTTATGATCAGCCCAGAGGCCTGTAACTATCTACAGAAAGGCTTGTTCACTGTGTAGGGAAAGAATGCAACACAGGAACATAACAATCATGCTAGTTCACAGAGCTAAGAAGAAACCTAGAGGGCAAGTGACTGAGTAGTTCTGCCAAGGGCACTGTGAAGGGGGAATTGCAATATTTTCACTTAGTGGTCACAAAGGCGTAGTGTTGAGAGCAAGTTCCATCAGTATAGCTTCAGCAGCAAAGCGTGCTGTTAATTTTGGAAGAGTAGCACAGTGATTGCAGACTGGCCAATTGAAATAAAGATTTATTTTTAACTGTATACCAAGCAAGCAGGGAAGAGTGAGAGAGAGGTCTCTAATAAATTTAGAGGCAAAGTCCCAATGGGATGCTCTGTGCAGACGCTGGCATTGCTCTGCTGAATGAAAAGAGAGGGATGCAAAAGACAGAAGAAATACCAAGGAAAGTAGCTGAATTTGTGCAGTTTGGATAAAAAAAAGAGTCTGGCAAGTGCCAATACGAACATAGTTTAAAAAACAGATGTAGTCTGGAATCATTTTAGTGTTCTAACGAAGCATGGCCTTGTCTTTTTCTCCTCTCTGTTTTTATTTCCCCATTTTTCATTTTTCCTAACTTAAAGGGACACTTGACTGCATTTGTAAAATAAATTATCAGTTTTTAGGTAGTGTGTCCTGATTTGTTCAAAGTTCTTTTAAATTAAAATGTGTAGGGTTGGGCTTTTATTTTTATTTTTCTTCCTTGTTAATGCTTCAAATGATCTTGAACAAGCCTTAGGCCACATTCACACCTGATGTGATGGTGCTTTTAAAATGCGGCGAGACAAAGAAGAGGCAACAAGGAGGAGCCTGATGCCGAAAGAGGCACCAGTGCTCATGGGGTTCTGCCACAGCTTTGCTCGCGGATGACAGGGTGCAAACTCCAGCCCTATCATCTGCAAGTAAAGTTGCACTTTGCCTCACGGGTCTTTTGTCGCTGCCGCATCAGGTGTGAATGTGACCCAAGTGTCTAAATACTCAGGTCTGCTACCTCTGATTATCTTTTTTCCCTATGAATACCATTGCCTTTTCAGTCTCTGCTTTAATAAATGCCCTTTTTTGGAGGCTGGCAGAGGCATACACCATCAAGAGAACAAAGGAAATGTGTGCACATAATGGGTGTGTCCAAAAGCCCATGGAAGCCTGTGAGAATTCAGAGTAGATCCAATGTCTT
Organism: Sphenodon punctatus; assembly: GCA_003113815.1. Lineage (NCBI taxonomy): Eukaryota > Metazoa > Chordata > Lepidosauria > Sphenodontia > Sphenodontidae > Sphenodon > Sphenodon punctatus. The sequence goes on from QEPC01013929.1 coordinate 2,692,214, forward strand.
GGCAAACATACAAAGTAATTGATACAAAATGATTAGGCATCTTTTTAACGGTAAACTAGAGGGTCCTTGTAATGGTGACATGTACAAAAATTATAGATAGACTTTTTTTCTAGTTGATGATACATTATCCATCAAAGTTTGTTCATTCTGCTTCTTGTTTCTCATTTTTTCTTCCTTCTAGTTAGGGAATTCTTCTGTAGCTGTATAGTCACTGATGACGTGTGTTGTTTCAGAGGTGTTTCTAGTTTTTGGTTTATTACTGTCTACTTTTCCCTTTTTCCAGTTTTCTTCATTTCTCATTTCACCACTGCCTGTGTTCTCCCCTTCGCAACTCCCTCCCCCCACCCTTGTTCTCTGTCCTGCCTCCCTTAGTTGTTGTTTAAGTTACACACTTACTAAAGCGATTGCAAGGTCACAGCCTGATCAGGAAGGCAGGAAGGAATATTTTCAATGCAGTTGCATTAGATCTTTGATACTTCTAAGCGTATATATTTGGAGTGAGTCTAGAAATGTAACTTCATGAACTAGTGAAATACTCTTTAACCCACATTTTAAATCTGCTCTCAGGCAAAAATGAGAGTATGTCCAAAGATGTCTAGCACACATGTGGTTATTAGTTTTCTGTTGACATTGGAGCTGCTAGCACCCGCATCAAGATGATATTTAGAGCCAGCTGCCTACTGAGTGAGTCTTGAAAGCTGGGAAAAACTTGATGCCTCATAGATGGTATTGATAACTTGAGACAGGTGGAAAAATACAATAGTAATGGCACTAGAAATGCAGTAGCCCATACATGTTTTCATTGAAAATATTTGCATTTAGATATTGTAAAGGAGTAATCTCTTATATATAAGAGATTTATCTCTGTGTCTTACTATATATTAAAGATTTATGGAAAAACAAAAACCTTCTTTCTCTTAAGCCTTCAATTGTGGCCTGCCAACTTAAGTGGAAAATAAGCAAAGCCATGTACTCAGAACAAACTTTCCTGTTTTTCAACTTCTTTTCCCCCAGAAGACAAAGGCACTGAGGGGGTAGAATTTTAAAATGACATGCAGACAATGTTTGTGGCTCTAAAACCCGTATTCAAAACAAGAAGCCTGATAAAAAGGTCTTGCATTGGTATTTTTCCTTTCAATTGAGCTCTACCTCCCTCTGAGATTTGCACCTGATTTTGATGATACCGTACCAGAAACTCACATTGAACTGCAAATCCTAATAAACACGCACAGATTGTTAGCTTTTCTTCCCATTGTGTTTACATCTTGCAGTGATTACTTGGCAATTAATGGCTTTACGCAGCAAAAGAGGGCTCAGAATGGTGTATTTTATTACCTTATCTTGGCCGTGTCTACATTAGGATTTTAGCCACCATTGTATTTCAGCTGTTGTAGATAAATTGTATGGGTGTGGACCATCTTTTAAATCACAAATGATGACTTGCCCTGTGTCACTGTTAAATGCGACCTGATCTAGGTGGCCTTGAACATTCTGGGGACTTCGGTGGCACCAGTGCTGTGTAGAGAGGATCCACAAACAACACTATTGAAACTCTCCCTACAGACTCCTGGTATTACAGGCTGGGGATGGTTCTGCCATGTTATTGCAGCTGAGCCACATATACTCTGCTCCATAGTCTGGGCAGGATAAACCAGGTGCAGAGCAGGGTAGGGTGAAGCAGATACCACGACCTTGCTGCTGTGTGAACCAGAAGCTCAGTATGCATGGAGCTCACCCTTCCTTCCCTCATGCCTCTGAACTTGCTAGGAGAGCCTTGTGCATGGTGAGTGCTGCAAATGGGAGGGGATTAAGACCCAAATTGGAGTGCATCAGCATTAGGACAGGACAGCACAGTTTTAGGAGCAACTAACCAAGCTTTAACCAGTATCTGCTGTTTCACTAAACACTTGTTTTATTTTGAAAGTAATTATTCTGTGGTACTCTTGGTTTCCGTTTTACCTTTCCATGAGGTATCACTGATCATTTTTTTTCTTCTTTTCATTTGTATTTAGATTAACATAGCAAGAGGTGCAGTGGAGGCTTTTGCATCATAGGGTCCCATACAAATTTCAACTGTGGGGATCCCCCCCCCACACCCGTCTTCCAGTACGAGTGAGTGCTTCCTCTCCCCACAACTAGATGCTGAAAACCCAACACACACTGAAGCCCCCCACAACATCACTCCTGTGTTTCCCCAGCAGAGCTGCAGCCCTCCCCTATAACCAAAATCCTCCCCGCCCCCCCAATAGCTCCATTCTCATCAATTCCAACCCCAGTTATTATTATTATTATTATAAATATTTGTATAGCACCAGCCATGAGCATGGTCCTTGAAGCGTGAAGAGATGGGGTGGCACCGCTGCTCCACAAATTTACACACCAAAGTTCAGTCTTTGGTGTGTAAATGCAGCAGCTGTTGCTCACTATGTCCTTCACACCAATGTGAAGCAACCATTGTAAACAGGGAAAGTAATTTGTCAGTACACAGGAAAACAGGGAAGGCTGCCCAACCCCCACATGCTGGTGGATTGATTCCACCTCCACCCACACACAGTGGACAGGACTGGTTTGAGCCCAGTGTCTTAGACATTCATGAAATGGTGGGGGCCCTCACTGCCTTCAGGTCCCATTCTACTGTAGGAGCTGCATACTCCTGATGCCACCAGTAGAGAAGCATTGATAAAACTATAGCTGTTGACAAAAAACTGAGTTGTGTTACAGTTCAGGTTACACTACAGAGTTCTTACAAATTCAACCGTTCAAAGGCTAGGAAATGTAAATAAAGCAAAGTAATAAACAATTGATTATTGTGCGTTAGAGACATTATGCATGGGACTTGGGAATGAACTGTTGACAGTGAAGCCTTACCGTACGTGATTTTGCATGGGAAGTATTCCCTCCTTGTCCTACAAAGTACTCCGTAATTTTGTACATTGCCACCTGTTTGTTTCCCTACACTTGCTTTTTCCTCCAGTACTAATTCGCCCATCACCTGAATCCCTCTCCCACTCCATCTCTTCACGCTTCAAGGACCAGCCGAACACAGAGGCAACCAGGAATTATGCCCCTGGCCCCATGCTTGTAGACGTCCTGCACTTCGAAAAAGGAAACCTAGGATCCTGTCACCACTGCCGTCTCTGGTCCTGAGACTCCCGGGGCCTCTCTGGTGCAGAGTGTGGTGGTGGACCTCCTGAGACCATCGGTCCTCAGACTCTTGGGGCAAGCACTTTCTGCAAGGCTGCCACTTCCCCACTCCTCCCTGGTGACCCCACCAGTTCTCAGGAAGGCCTTGCACACTCCCACTCTCACCTTCTCCCAAGAGAAAAAGGTAGAATGATGTACTTGGAAGACTGCCCTTATGAAACAACCACTTATCCTAGTCTGCCTAGGAACAGGGGAAACTTGCCCTAGGCCTTCCAGGCCAAGCTGTGAGAAGTGACTGGGGGCCCCAAGAGCATGGGTCTCCTTTGCCTTTCCCCTACACAAATTGACCGCTATCTTTTAGGACATATTTTTATTTTAGAAAACCTATTGAAAATATTGTGATGCATGTGAGTACTACTCCTGCACTACTTGCCAACCCTAAGCAAGGGTTGCTCGTAGTTGTGTTTGTTTGTTTTCTAATTCTGTAAAGGGTGGTGGTCTTTGTATGACAATGGACATTTTTACACACACCTTAAAGTGCTGGTCTTTCAATCTTCTGGGTTTACAAGTCCACAAGTAAGTTTCGGATGCATTTTTCACGCACACACTGCCCTGAGGCAGTTTCTGGATGCATTCTTCACACAAACACTGCCCTGAGGCAGCCTAAAGTAGCTGCAGCTGTAGATGTGAGGGACTGCCATGGAAACCAAGTGACCACAGCTGCCTGAAGCAAACCTGAAGCTACCAGGAGAACTTTTTACACACACAAGTTCTGGGAGAGGTTCTATGCAGAAGTTCAAAGATTCGGATGTTTAAGATCTGGGTGAGTGATTTAGACACTCAGAAAGTTCAGGATGTAACAACAAACATGCAGGAGAATTGTGTGTGTAAAAAAACCCAATAAAGAGTAGGTTTCCAGCTATGTAGTACAGTGTTGTGGGATTACATTTTTAAATAAGCCATGCAATGTACAAAATCGTAGAATACTTAGTAGAAGGAGCGGGGGGGGGGGCATATTTTTCAAGAAGATTAGTTTTGCAGGCTGGCATTGCAACGCTTATTTATTTATTTATTTATTTATTTAGCACCAGCAATGTACCTGCCACTTTATAGTCGCTAATTATAGAAAGTGTCTCTGCCCCAGCGGTTTTATAATCTAGGAGAGACAAGAGAGGTGAGATGAAGCGGGGAGGAACAGAGGGAGGAGACAGGAGATAGATTCATGAAGTTGTGAAGTCACAGGTGCACATGCTTAGCTTAGTTACAGGGAAGAAGGGGACCCAGAGTTAATCAGGGAGCAGATTAAGGGGATGTGGAGATAGGGAAAGCCTAATGGAAGGTTAGGCTGTCAGCTCAGCAGTCCTTAATGCAGGAAGGGGTGAGGAACATTTTCCAGGGGCTGCTTTGAAAATTAGTATAATTTTCAAAGACCACAAAGAAGTTGGGGAAAGGGCTACTTTAGGGTATAATAATAAAGAGGAAGGTCCATATCATGGATCTGTACCATACATCTGTCTCCTATCCTTGTGTGCATGCCCTCATCTCTGCTTCCTAACCATACCCTCAAGTCTTTCAGTGCTTTGAGGATAGGAACTGGATCCTGGGGCCAGATAAAGGAACTGAAAAGGGGGCAAATAGAAACTAGACAGATTTAGTCTCTGGACCTGACGTTACTCACACCTGCATAAACTAATTTGTATAACCTACAATGGATAGTCATTCAAGAAATGTCTCCTTTTATTTTCTGGCTGTTCAGTGTTTGAGTTTGTAAGAAATCTGAAGAGCAGCATTAACTGTAACACAATATAGCTTTTGTTAATTGATTTCCTGGTTTATTAAATTTCCTTTTGTTGTGAGAAGAAAAATTATATAAAAATTAAAATATTAATTTGTGTAAAATGTGTAAGCAGGACAGTTAAATTGTTCTCTTGGCTAGGAAAGTACTGTCAAACTCCTTTAGCTTGCTGTAAACTTAGGCCGTTTTTAGACATGCAGCTGGGATCAGATGCAGGAGCGGCGAAACAGCCGCGGCACTGTTTTAGACGAACCGGAAGCGGAAGTTGTGCGCGTGATCCGGGGCCGCGCATTCTTTGCCGACCGCGATCGAACCACCCTGATCTCTCTGGGGTGACATACGCAGTCGGCAAAGAATGCGCGGCCCCGGATCACACGCACAACTTCCGCTTCCGGTTCTTCTAAAACAGCGCCGCAGCTGTTTCGCCGCTCCCGCGCCTGATCCAGCTGCACATCTAAAAGCGGCCTTAGTGACTGTACAACTATGATACACATTCTGCCATAGATTGTCACACACCAAGTTCTCTTCCACCTCACACTCAAGTAAACATAGCTTTGGTATCACTCCAGAGTCCAGACTTGAATTAATCTCCCAATGTAGTTAGAGGTACACCTAATTGTTGGACACTATCACCTTAACAGGCTGTTACTCCATGCATCCTTGGGCTCCTGCAGGGAGTCAGAACTCATGGTACCGGAGTGCTTTGGGCCTACTGGAAGTTTGGACCTGGCCTGCTGAGAGCTGATTGCCTCACGAATACTTCATGCTGTGAGCATCTACAGGCTGCTCTTAGACAGCTTGAAATGTCCAAAAACGCAGCAGAAAATTGGAAGCGGTTTAAAACAGGAGTTTGAATTATTCCTAAAGGCCAGTGCTGGAGCTCAGAAAGTCGATGAGCAGAAAGTGGCACTGCTACTTAATATTGCAGGCCCACACGCACTTGCTCTTTTTAATAGCTTTTAACCAAATGATGAAGAGCAAGCTAGTTTTGAGACAATGATGCTTAAATTTGAACAGTATTGCATTCCTAAGGTGAATTAAAACTTTGAAAGATATCAGTTTCATCTGAGGAAAGAGAAGGAAGGGGAAACTTTTGAAGCCTTCATCACTAATTTAAGACTCCTGAGTCAGACTTGCAATTTTGGGGGACTAAAAGACTCCCTCATCAGAGACTAAGCTGTAATGGGTATTAAAGACTCAGTCTTATGAAAAAGGCATTTAGAGGATCCAGATCTGACTCTCGACAAAGCAATAAAGCTGTGTCAGGCAGCTGAACCTAGCAAGAACAGACTGCAGGTCTGTGGCAGGGGGTCTTCCCAAGGCCACACGGGGGAATTAGCTAACCCCACTGCTTTGCCTATCCAGCCCCTCAACCTGGCTGTAACCCCCAAGTAGGGGGGGGTGTGGGGTTCCCCTGATGGGGCCCCACCCTTAGCCTCCTACCACCCATCACAGCCAAGGCCTACACCACCAGATGTGCGCACACTGTCTTTGTGTCTAGGGCTTGATCCAAAAAGCCCTTCTCAATGTCTCCACTTTAGCCCTTCTTCTGGGCATGGGCCCTCTGCTCTAAGCAGGTCCTTTACCAAGGCTGCTGCCCAGGAGTAGGAAGCTCAAAGCCCTAGCTCCTACGCTGCCCTTCTCTCAACTGAGCCTAGGTCCTTTATAGGCCCTGAGCATGCTCAGGTCACCTGCTCTCCACTGAGCATGCCTCCATACACGGAGCTCAGAGAGGGTAACAGAGCTCTACTGAGCATGCCCCAGCACTTAGAGCTCCAAACAGCTCTGAAGCCTCCACTGGGCATTCTCCCTGGCTCCAGTATTCACCCTTTCAGGGCTAGCATCCAACCCAGGCTACCTTCTCGCCAGGGGCTGGCTTCCCCAGACCCACGGATGAGCACAGCCTGCCAGCTAGCCCACTCAGCCCCCTTCTTAAGGGGGCCACAGCCCCAGAGCACTGCTCCCTGCTACAAGGTCTTAGAAAGTATGCATGCATGGTCATACATTTTTGGTGGGAAAACTCTGCAGCACAGTTACTGCCAGCAGCAAGTAGCACAAGTTAAAATGGGCAAAGCAGCAAGGAAACATGGCAGAGGACAAAAGTTAAAAGAAGGATTGCACACACTGTGGAAACAGACACATGCCAAGGCAGTGCCCAATGTTTGGGCAAGCATGCCACATCTGCAAGAAACCAAATCATTTTGTGAAAGTCTGCAAACAGGCTCAGCAAGCATCAAGGAGGAAACAAAGTATTGATGTTCTGCACAGTGCAGACGGCTGCAGTGCTAATCCACATGCAGATCACTGTGTGCAAGACACAGCGGAAGATTTCTTTCTGGGTACTCCTGAAGGAAAGTGAGCCTCAGAAGACTGGACTGTTGCACTCTTCACAAATGGAACAGTTGTGAACTATAAGTTAGCCATTGGTGTGCAAGTTAATGTGATATCTGAAAATATTCTTAATGATATTAAAAAGAAACCTGTATCACTAGAGCACAAAAAGGTACAGCTCAGAGCATATAGCAGAGAACTAGTTCCCTTCCCACCACTGGGGTCTGTACATTTGAGGTACAGGTAAATGAAACAAGGGCAAATTTAGAATTTGTGATTGTATCTGTCCACAGGTATATAAGAGTTGATAGAATCCCATGAATCAGTGATACATGCATGCACCCAGGAAGGCGCCCCTAGTGATAAGAAATAAACTTAAAACAGAACTAGATTGTTTGCTTCAGATGGGCATTATAGAAAAAGTGAAAGAGCCCACTAACTGGGTCCACTCCCTGGTTTGTGTAGAAAAAAAAGATGGCTCACTGCATTTGTGTATTGATCCAAAAGAGCTTAACAAATATGTTAAGAGGGAACACTATCCGATACTCACCAGGAAAGAAATCTTTAGACAGATGGCAGGTGCTAAATACTTTACTGCATTATATGTATCTGCCAGATTTTGGCAGGTGCCATTAAACAAAAAGAGCGCTAAACTCTGCACCTTCAATACTCCATACAGGCAGTACTGCTTTAATAAGCTCCCGTTTTGCTTGTGTTCAGCTCCTGACGTATTCCATAAGAGAGTAGAAATACTTAAGTGTATTGAAGGGGTCCGAGTTTATATTGATATTGTTATATGGGGTCACACTGTGGAGGAGCACAACAGACTGCAGGAGGTCCTAGAAAAAGTGAGAGCTGCAGGACTTAATCTGAATAAGAAAAATATGCAAATTTAGAGTAAAGGAGGCTACTTATTTGGGTAAAAAGCTATGGGAACAAGGGGCAGAAATAGACCACAGTAGACCTCCAGTGGACAAAACAGGACCCCAGAAGTTTACAGGTATAACTTTGTTGCTAAATAGGTGCCCAATTTAGTGATACAGACCGCTAACTTATGGTCCCTGTTATGAAAAAATATTCAGTGGTCATGGGAAGACATGCATCAAAGGGAATTCGCAAATTTAAAGCTGCTCTGACAGCCCCACTGCTGAGATTTTTTGATAGCAAATAACAGATAAAAATAACTAGCAATTCTTCCCCAAATGGCCTGGAAGTGGCATTACTTCAACGATGTGGGGAACACTGGAGCCTGTTGCTTATGTATCCTGAGCCTTATCAGAAGCTGATTGGCATTACACACGAATAGAGAAAGAGCCTCTAGTAATTTTGTTTATTTGAAAGAAATTTCATGTTTTTGTGTATGGGGGACCAATGTTAGTGGAAACAGATCACAAACCCTTAGTAACAGTTGCTAAAAGAGGGTTAGCCAACATACCTCCCAGATTGCAATGTATATTCTTTCAGCTGCACATTTATGATTTGACAATAGTGTACAGGCCTAGTAAACTGCTAATAATTGCTGATATGCTTTCCAAAGCCTGTGACTCCTCAGTGTTAGACCAAGATTCTGAATCTACAGTCATTCATGTCAGTTCAATCTGAGAAACATTCTCTGTATCTGACAGGATGTGGGCAGAAGTAGCCAAAGCTACAGCGAGTGATGACAACTTACAAACGGTAATCCAAGGTGTCTTAATGGGAACGAACGCAAACCCAATACCACACCCTTATGATAACTTTGAAGAAGACCTCTACATGATGGAGGGCATTCTTTTCAAAGGTACTAGAATGGTAGTTACTGAAGCTTTAAGGAATTAAGTACTGATGAAAATTTGTGAAGGCATCGTGGAATACAAAAATGCAAACACAGAGCCAGAAACACTGTGTACTGGACTAATATGAATGTTGAGATTGAAAAAATAGTCAAAAACTGTGACATCTGCCAGAAATAGAGAGATAAACAAATGTTAACACCGAGGCCCTGCATCCATGGTTTAAAGTGGGGGTGGATTTGTTTGTACTTGAGGAAAAGAATTACGTGGTGGCTCTGAACTGTTATTCACATTAACTGGAGAAGTCTCTGCTGTCCAGTACTACAGCCACTCATGCAATAAATCGCTTGAAATCTGCCTTTACAAGACATGGTATACCCATGGTAGTTACGACTGATAACAGACCGCTGTTCAACTGTCAAGAGTTTGGGGCTTTTGCCACAGAATATGACCTCCGACATTGAGTCCTGGCTATCCCCAATTCAATGGGTTGGTCAAAAATGGAGTCAAAATCATAAAGAAAATGTTGAGTAAAGCAAAAGAAGATGACGCTGACTCTTACTTGTCTGTGCTCAACTATTGGGCTACTCCCCTAAAGCATGGACTGTCTCCCACAGAAATTTTGTGTGGCTGGAAACTCAGGACCAGCTTATCTGATTACGTGTCAATAACGAGATGAAATATACAATATGTGGATATATTTAAGAAGAAAGCTAAGATGGAACAGAAAAGGTATTACAACAGAGGAACTAGAGAGCTAAGACCATTGCAACCACAAGAAAATGTTTGCTTATTCAATGGACAAAAGTGGGATCAAAAGACAACAGCTAAAAGACAAGTCGCTCCTCACTTGTATGAGATCATCACAGATAGGAGACGGTTTCTGTGAAGGAATCAAAGACACTTACAAATATACCACAACACAAAGTAATACCTGAGGACAATTCATGAGCATAGAATAAGGAAGAATGAGTCAACTGTTCACCAGAAGAGGCAAATGTACTACCACCAATAGCATCTGACAGAATCCCAGATTCTGCACAAAGACAGAGCTCTGCTGGTCAATGAAGCTTAGAAGGTGACTTATTGACCAGGCAAAAAAAAAAGAGAGAGAGAGAGAGATTAACCAACAGGAAACTTTTGAAAGTTTTATTGTATAGTTATCAGATGTTTAATTCTGTTTTGTTGAAAGGGGAGATGTGGGATACTATCACTTTAAGAGACTGTATCCATTGTATCCTTGGGCTCCTACAGGAAGTCGGAGAGTGTACTGGCAGAACTTAGTATGCAGAGCTGCCAGGAGGAAGCACTCTGCCTGAGACTAATAGACTAATCCTCCGGTTACGTAGTTCAAGAATATTGTACGAAGGTATTGATCCAAAAACTATAGCTGCTGGTGGTGGTCTTGAGAACTATAAATAACACACTAATGACTCTATAGCCTGGAGCTGAAACAAATATTTGTGTTGAATTTCATACCTGAGGATTTTACTTGCTTTGAATTGCATCTGAAAAAGCAGATACAATTTACTATTTGGGTCCTGCCTTGTTTGCAGAAATGAAAATCCATATTGAATATTTAATTTGGTCAGTTCAGTATTTTGGCTTTATTTACTTATTATATTTATTATATTTTTATACTGCCTTTTCCTGGAGGCTCAAGGTGGCTATCAGCATCATAAGAACAAACTTATAATATACAGAAAATAAAACTATCTATAAAATACCCATAAATACCCCCAAATCCTAACCCAGTCTGACCAAATATATGGTCTTGCTTTGCATCTGGCAGATGCTCTTTGGTGAAAGTACAAGACAAGGGAGTTCCAGAGCTGTGGAGCAGCCACCAGGAATGCCTCTCTGTGCCCATGATGTATGGACCTGGTGTAATGATAGAACATGCAACAGAGTGCTCTCGGCTGACCTTAAAGGCTGCAAGGGGACGTAAGGGAGGAGGCAATCCTTTAGATATGTAGGGCCCAGGCCATTTAAGGCTTTATAAAATCAGTACCTTCATTTATTCCTGGAACGCTATTGGGAGCCAGTGCAGACTCCAGTACATCAGTATAATGTGCTCCCAGCCATCAAGAGGCAAGTCGCTGCATTCTGCACCAGCTGTAGCCCCTGAACAGTTTTCAAGGACAGCCCAACATAGAGTGCATTGCAGTGGTCTAGCCTCAAAGTAATGAAGACATGGATGACTGTAGCCAGTAACTGAAAGAGATATGTAGTGCTTATTGCGCACCTAACTGTTTAGCAGTAGCACTAAATAGTACCAAAACAAAGTGACCAAAATACTGATACGATTGAAATACTCCAAACTAATACCCAAATAAATGGATATGTGAATATCGTTTCTGTGGCGATTATTTATTCAGGTATTCAGTGGGCTATCTGAAAATGAAATTAGTATTTGCAGTTATGAAAATACCTATTTGTTTCAGTTCTGGTATAGACAGAAAATGTTTCTTCCACCAAGTACACCATGTCTATCATCGGTAATGAACAAGACAAGAGAGTCAACCCTGACACTTTGCATAACTCAGGCTGTACTCAGAGAAGCTGCTAAAACTGAAAATTTCTTCATGTGAAAAGGTTAGGTCACAGGATGCATTGGGGTCGGCCGCGGGGAGCATTGCAGGCATCTGTCGGAGGATCCCAGAGGCGGCGCTGAGATCATCCCAGCAAGCAAGATCTCCCCTCCCCCCCATGACAAAGAACAGTGGCTGGTACTGGGGGTGGGGTGTGGCAGTTGGCCAGCCAGGGGTCATGGAACATCGCTCCCTCCCCCCCTTGTGGGGGTGGGGCCTGGAGAGGGCTCCTTTCGGGCCGCTCCCCATAATACTGGGGGTGGCTGCCGGCCGTGCCGGAGGCACATGTCGGGGGCACGACTCAAAGGGGCACGATCAAAGGGGCTTGCCCTTTGGTTATGCCCTTCAGTCAGGATGGAGGGGTCGCTGGTGGGGTTGCCCAATGTGAGGTTTCTACTGGTGAAAGTTGTGAGGAGGCCTTCCTCTCCCCCTGGTGAGAGAGGGGTGGAGAGGGAGGACTACCCCTGGTGGCAGCAAGGGATGGAAGGAAGGATGGTTTGATACTGGTAGAGTGGGTATTGGGATGGGTTAGTAAGGCATATTGTTAGATATTATTATTGAAATGTTAAATGGGAGGGTAGGGTTTTCTTGTGTATTATGATGTATTTAGTGTTGGGTTTCCCCTACGTGGGATAAAAACCCTAATATTGTATTTATTATTGATGTGAGCCGCCTCGAACCGACTTTGGTTGGGAGAGTGCAGGGTATAAATTAAAGATGAGATGAGATGAGTAATTGCAAAGCCCTTCTAGTGTGTAAGAATTTGAATCACTTTTGTTATTACTTTCAGATCTATAGACTTGTTTAAGGTATTGACTTTTGTAAGGCATCCTCTTGTAGGTGGAGAATTTGTTTGTTGCTTGGATGAGCTGAGCAGGAGAAAACAGCTAACTGGCTGCAGAACATTAGTGTAGGGATGTTCCTTTGCCGTCAGCTAGAGTTGGGGAGGGGGGCAGAAATGGGAAAGAAAAAGAAACCCCCAGAAAACTTGAGTGACATCCTTTTGAAAAGAAAATCATCCTCTGCACAAGATTTAGCCAGAGCACAAACTTGTCCCAAGTGTGGGGTCTTCATATGAAGTCGTTTCTGAGAAGCAACACAGGTGGTAGGAATGGGAAATCCAAACTGAAAAAAACAGAGTCAAACTTTAAACCCTTTTCACTTTTATGACTGCTTTAGAAATTCAAGCACCATAAAAAACCAAACCCAGGTAAAATTTTGTGACACTTGGCACTGTAGTTCTAGAGATACTTCCTCCCCCCAACCTCCCATTATAGCCACTTTTGTCCACAGCCATAACTACCCAACAACTGCAACACCTGTGCAATGCTGATTGAAAGAAAACTCTACTCTTTGGTGTGTAGTAGTCAGGGTTCCATATTTTTCATTTCATTTCATTGTTTATTTATACCCCACATTCTTCTGCCATTGCCACAAATGGGGAAAACACGGTGAACCTGGATCCCTGGAAGGGATTGGAATATTGGAATCAGATTAATCTGATTCACTCGATTTCTGTTGCTTTGGATTGCTTCCGATTAATCTGGTTCAGATTCCAGCACAAGACTGATATGCCTTGCATTGCCCATTGGAATGAATAGGTTTGGTTTCCTATTGACTTCAATGGGAAAAAAAATTCCCATTGACATTAAGGGGGGAGGGAGATGAACCGATTCCAATCAGATTCAAATCTGAAGCAATTGAAACTGATTCAGATTTTAATCTGATTCTGATTCCAATCCGATTTCCCATCCCTAGTCCCTGGTAATAGCTGACAATAACATGTCATCTAAATGTTCATTATCATGTGTTGTTTTTAAAAAGGAAATATCCTGGTGTAAATGTGATTTTATAAACCTTAATAAAATTGATTTATAAAACCAACATTTCTTATTGTTTTCCTTTAAAAAAATAATAATTATAAAATAGTAGGGATGGGCGAAAGCGGTTCAGAGTTCGGACCGAACTCGGTCTGTTCGGTTGACCGAACTGAACTTCCAAACCGAACTTGAATTTCAAACCGAACCAAATTTCCGAACTCGAATTTCAAATTGAACTGAACCGAACCGAATTTCCGAATTCCGTTCTGTTCGCCCATCCCTATAAAATAGTAAATTAACTGTGACAATTTTATTGGGAACAGCATAATAATCTAGTGGGGCAGGATTTTATTTATTGCAGTGACGAATGGGTGCTTTGAATTGGTGATTCGCACCGCCATGTACAATGCCTGTATTTAATGTGTAGGTAGAGTCTGTAACTTGTAGTTTGCCCGGAACTGGGAGAGTGGTGACAACAATCCTTCTCAACATTAAGGAAGAGAGGAGTATTTTGTTTAACTGAGAAGCAATCCTACAGCTTATCTAAGGAGTGATGGTAATGAACTACAAGGTGATAGGATTGTAAAAGTTAAAAAAAGATGGAAGAATATGTATCATGAGAGCCCCAGCAACAGTGTAGGCCCCTTCACAACTCTCGCATACATACCGTTGTCTTCTAGGTAATAAAGGGTATTTTCAGAAGTAACACCACCACACTTAGACCCAATGCAGGCTAACGGGCACTAGCCCACCCTGGGGTAGGCCGATACCCAGAACAGACATGAAGGCGCACCTTACCACACTTCACCCCAAACCATGGTAGCGCTTAACGCTGACTGTTCCCCATGATTTTCTGAGATCACAACTAGTGGTAACTGCTAACACAGTTCGGGGCAGAGCGTGGTGAACATATAGCAGCCGCCGAACAGAAGTGACGGTGGTTGTGACCCCATGGTGGGGTTAAGTGTGGTAAAGTGTGGCTAAGCGTGGTAGCATCTCTTCTGAAAATATACCCAAAGTTAACTACAATTCCACCTAATAAAAACCTAGTCAGAGGAACATGGAATTGTCTGACTCATACTTTACAGCCAGTGAACAGATCTATGCATTTTTATTAGGAATTAAGTTATCTTTGAATTTATTGTTTTAAATAGCAACTTGTTTTTTGTTGTTGTTTGTTTTTAAGGACATAATTCTTATCTTTTAAAATGCTACAGTGCAATTCAAGATGGTTCGGAAGTGTGCGTTTAAATGAGGCAGCTGTTTAAATTTGTTTGCCAGTTCAATAATGAATAATAAACACACTTTGTCCTATGAAATTCACTTTGGTAGTTTGGATATCTTCTGAAATGCTGAATGCTGCTTTGTAAAATATTCTTTCAGGTTAGCTTTGATTACACCTCCTGTCCTCCCAAAATGCTGTCTTTGCTACTTGCTTTTGGCATTTCTTTTTTAACTGTTCTTTGTCATTGATATATTATGCCTTTGACCAAATTTGCAGTGACAGATAAATGTTTGGGAAATTCAGAAATCTTGTTGAAAAGCCTATTAATTTGATTGATATGGGGGAGGAAAACTGGAGGCTAAACCTATTAAAGCTCCATTTTTGAGTTGTCATCAAGTATAGACTGTTAAGCTGATGTAAGAAAATAGAGGACTGCTGTTCCTGTGATCCCATTTTTATTATAAAATATAACCTGTGACGTGTTAATATTTGTTTAATTGTGTCATGAAGTAGTAAAATACACTCTTACATAACCCTGTTTTGTATATTCTGGGATGTTGAGCAAGTATTTTAAGTGACAAATGGAACATCAGGTAAATATATTAGGGTCTCATTTAATTTTCAATCTGAAAATATGTAAAACACAAAATCAGAACAAGACAAACATCTGTAACACATTTGGTAACCACACTGCTGAACACTCTTTTTGAGTTTATTAGCTCAGTAAGGAGTAAGTTGTTATGGTAATTTCTTGTAGCGAAGTGAAATGTGTTATATATTAATAACAAAGAATAGATTGGTTCTGTCTGTATGGGTGGGCTACAGTTAAAGGAATAATTAAACGACAGTTTTGGAGAGAATTTAAACATTACTTATATTGCTCATTGCAAATTAAACATTAGTAGTGATTTATTAAGAGCAAAGTTATAGCAAGAACCAAATCTAATTTGGGGAGAACTGCCACTGGCTTCAGTGAGAGTTTGCTTTTGTAAAGCATGCAGTGTTGAGCTTATGGTTGATAGTTTTTAAACTTATGTGGAATACTTTAACTGGAAGAGTCTAGGCCCTGGTCTTGCAGTTGGAATGAAAGTGTATGCATGCACAGGTCCAAATTAATGTTATCATTTTTGTAGACTTTAAAATGCTGAAATATTTAGGTGGTCTAGTACAGGGTTATAGAGCAGCTAAATGTTCTGTATGGTTACATAAGACCTCAGTGGCAGCTACAATTTGTATGGAAAGTGTAGCTGAAATATTGCAGTTGGTATGTATTTGGTAACCTCTAATTTTGAAGAAATCATATAACATATGAAACATATGTTGCTGACTGTATATTTCATTGTTTCTTCTTTGAGGATCCACCTACTTCAGTTTCACTTGGATTGAGAATGGAAGAGATGATTTTTAATTTGGCAGACACACATCTATTCTTTAATGATTTAGAAGTAAGTACTAATTGTTTTATTTACATGTCAGTTATTGAACATTTGTTTCCTAGTACATGATAGCAAATAAGTTGGAAGTCTGGTTTGGTTTAACAAATGTAAAATGCAAATGTTAAAATATATATAATGTAAATATCTGCTGTTGTTTGTTTCACTGAAATAAGATGCTTATGATAATGCAAAAGGAAGTGGGATTTCATTTCTTTTTTTCTTTTTTTATCATCATCAGCATTGTTTAAAATTATTCAGATATTGTATGTACTGTATGTTCGCAGCAGACAAGTTATAGAAGTAGATACACCAAACCCATCTATAAACATTAGAACTTGATAGTCTGCACAGGCTATTAAATATTAAAATTTGCCTTCTTTAAACAGTTAATAGCTGGTGCAGATTTCTCAATTACATCCCACTGTGGGGAAGTATTACCTTAGAACCCAAGGGAAATCATTAATATTGCATAGGCTGTCAGTCTCAGTGGCGTATTACGTTGGGTCTTCTGCCTTCCTCAGTGGCAGGTACAATTTGTTACATGCCAGTGTTGCTTTGTTAATCATGCTTCTCTTGTGTGGTGTGCTGTGAGGAGTTGGTGTCTGTATGCCAAGGGGTTTCTCAGCCTCTGCAGGCTTTGGTTCAAGGATTCTTGTAAGACCGTTTGAAAAACTCTGGATCTCTGAATGCAACTGTCATGACCAGGTCTGACTGTTTTCTTCTTTAAAGGAAGCAAATTTCTGATCATATTTTTCATTAAAAAATCATGAACATAGTCGGCTTTGGGTCCCATCATAATAAAGACAGCTGTTTATTTAAAATCCAATTCTTAAGCAAGCTTGTGGCAGGACTGCCAACAGGCATTAATCATCAAGTTGTTGTTTTGCTAGAACTTATAAATGTGTGTTATTCCAGACAGGCCAAAGAATCCGAAAGATTTGAATGCAACTTTTGCTGATCAAAGTTAATTTGCGGCAATTGGCCTTTAAATATTTCCTGATGTTTCCCTTTTCAAAAATCAAGCAAAATACACCTTATTTAATAGATGAGCCAAAATCATTTGAAAAATTCCAGTGTGTGACAGACCTTAAATTTGGTTTGTCCAACATCTGTCCTGTATTTTGATTTCTTTTCATCTCTAAAGAAACTACTCGCAGATGAATTGGCAACTTAAGAGTGTAATAAAATTATTTAAATGTGCTTTATTTTTTCTTCCATTCCTTAGTGAAGTATTTATTTTTGCACTTTTAATAAAATCTTTTTTTTGCATTAGGAGTGTTTTCTTTCATTAAGGCAATGGCATTCTTACGACATTATTTTTTTTGATACAAAAATGCCATTAGTAAATGACATATGTAGGATTGATTTCAGTCTTAGATGAAAATAACAAGGGTACTTATTTTCCAAAGCTGTTTCTGATTTATGGTTACATTTAATTTTATCCAGAACAGTGAAAGAAAGTAGTACCAAATTTTACCAGTATGTTCATAGCGTATTTTCATTTGATTTGTATAATCAGATACAGAAGGATTGTAGCTACTACCACTTGTATGCATGTGATGTGAACTCTCTCAGTATTAATGGGAGTTAATCACAAGCATCATGAGGATAACCTCTTTTAATTGGTTACAACCTTAACACTGCAAAACATCATCTTTTTATTATTAATTCTAGAATTGGAAAGGGGAATATATGGGTGGAAAAATGAGCCTGGCATCCTCGCACAACTTTGATTCCTGGGTCAGTTGTGCATCAATCTGCCTCTCAGCATAAATTAGAGCAGCCTTAATGCCATTGAGTGGTATCTATCACACTGCTTCTATCTGTTATTTGCCAGTTTATCTAAAATTTATTTTTAGTAATGGTTAAATATATAGGGCCCAATAAAGAGAAGTGAACAGGGGTTGTGCAACTCTTCCTGCATCTCCAAAGTGCTGCTGTGTAGCATTCTAGAGAGCAGTGGGTCTGATACTCCACAGTCCCACTGAAGTGTGGTCTGTGCAGGCCACTAACAATATTCTGTGCCCTGTGGCATATATGCTAACCAGAGACACTGGTTAGTACTCACATGTCAATTAGCTTGTTGCCTCTCTAAAAGATGAGTAAGGTTGGCCGGCCTTGTGACCTGGAGGGGATTGAGACTCCTATTGTTGATGGAGTCCTGCCTCCTCTGGTCATTCAGGGTTACAGCCTTGGAATGCTTCTGTCTCCCTCATTGCATCAGGATCTTTAGGTTGCGGTGGTGATCGGGAGCGCATTTCACCAACTCCATCTGGTGAGAAGGCTGCAGCCTTTTCTTTTGGTTTCAGCTCTGGCCACTGTCATCTATGCTTTCATCACGTCGAGGTTAGATTACTGCAGCACGCTCTACAGAGGGCT
>QEPC01013929.1:2724443-2747049 GCA_003113815.1 Sphenodon punctatus
AATATGGCTTCTTAAGCAGGGGGCGCACCACAGCTTCCTTGAGACTGGGCGGCAATCTCCCCTGCCAAAGGGACACATTGATTACCCTCGCCTGCACCGTCCCCAAGGTCTCCCTGGAGGCTTTCACCAACCAGGACAGGCATGGATCTAATTCGCAACTGGTGGCTCTAACAGACCCCATAACATCCACAGCAACAGCTTCCTGAAACTCATCCCAGAAAGATGGACCAGACTGTGCCTCCATAACCTCGCGCTCTTCCCCTACTGCCCCTAATCCGGTGTCAAATGCTTTACCGGACCCATGTCTAAAGACACCCCTAATGATCTCACCCAGCAGCCTCAGATAGACATTGAACAAAAGGGGAGACAGAATAGAACCCTGCGGGACACCACAGGAGAGGTGGAATCTCCCGTCACCACCCGCTGGGACCTTCCAATCCCACAGGATGAACAGAACCACTCAAGAGCAGTCCTGCACACCCATGCCAGGTCCTGCAGCCATGTCTACAACACCTTGTGATCAACTGTATCAGAGACCTCCCAGAGGCCTCCAAGAGGTCTAACAAGATCAACAAGGCACAGTCCCCCCCCCCTTGTCAATCTTCAGGTGTAGATCATCAACCAAAGCCACAGATGCAGTCTCCATGCTATACCCTGGATTGAAACATGACTGAAATGGGTCCAGGAATCCGATAACATCAAGATAACCTATTTCCAGATAGCATCATTCAGCCTTCCCTAAAAGGGAAGGTTAGAGACTGGGCGATAGCTGGCCGGGGAGTCAGGATCCAAAGATGGTTTCTTAAATAGAGGCCAAACGACTGCAATGTTGAAGGTGTCCATCAACCTACCCTCCCAAAGGGAGGCATTAACTACCCCAGCCAGCAGTGGCCTCACCATCTCCCAGCTGGACTTCACCAGCCAGGATGGGCAAGGATCTAATTCACAACTGGTTGCCCACACTGCTCCAAGCATATTTTCGGCATCGGTGGGTGACACTAATTAAAACCAATCCAAACAAACAGGACAAGACTGAGTTTCCACAACCCCAAACTCTGATTCTGTGGTAAAGTAGCAACACCCAAGTTGTGGTGAATACGAGCTATTTTTATCTGCAGAGTAATTTTATCTGGGTAATTAAAAAATTATCTATGCCGCAATCGGTTGGATTAATCATGAATCGAGCTTCATCTGCTCTCTAACCACCTACCCTCCTGCTTCAACCACCTCAGGTCCCCCATATACCAGGGGGACCTAAACTGTTGTAGTGCTGGGAGTGGACACATGGGTGCAACTATGTCAATGGCCTTGGTCAGGATGCCATTCCACAAAGCAATCAGGTCATCGACAGAGTAGCAGTTGAGGTCAGTTGGTAAATCCCTCAGAGAGTTCTGGAAACCAGTTCCATTAGTTGCTGGAGGTGGACCAACCTAACTGGTTCTCCACCCTGCTGAGGGCAAGGATCTGGGTCTTCAGAAGGTAAGGATCTGACTACAACAATGGTGGTGTAACCATACCCTCAAAAATTGGAACCCATGATTCCAGACTGGTGCAAAATATCCAATCTAATGTGTGTCCAGCCTCATGTATTGGGCCATATATTGTTTGGGATAGACCCAGAGTTGTCATGGAGGTCATGAAGACCTGCTCTGGCCCCAAAGGCTTAGTCTCAGTGTGTACATTGAAGTCACCCCAGACTATAAGTCTGGGTGACTTCAAGACCACCTCTGAGATCAACTCAGCAAGCTTCGTCAGGGAGTGTGCTGTGTAGGAGGGTGATCTGTACAATAGCAAAATCCCCAATCTATTCCTGTCCAAATCCAGCAAAAGGTAGACACACTATATATTGGATGATTTAGGCACTGGATACCTTTGAAAAGCCAAGATGTCTCTGCAGATTACCACCACTCTGCCCCCTACCCTCACCCCATCCCCCTGTCCTTGGCTGATACTGCACCGAGTATCTAGCTGGCACCATCTGGGACAATATATGCTCGGAAGCCTCATCTAATCAGGTCTCTGTAATGCATTTGAGGTTAGCGAGCTTCTCCTGAATAAGTTTAAAGATGGTCAATGTTTTATTTGCCACTGACCTCACATTAAAGCAGCTTCAGTTCAGGAGCACCACTAACCTCAACCCCCGAAATATCCAGGACAGGAGGGGAGCAGGACACAGGAATAAACATGAGGTGCCTCTCCCAATGTCTCCATTGTGACCTGTTGGGTGCTTCTACCAAGCCACCGTGATTGGCCACTGTTGGAGACAGGATGCTGGACTAGATGGACCATTGGTCTGACTCAGTATGGCACTTATTATGTTCTTAAGTAAGGTGATGAGACACATTTTAGGAACTTCTAAGCCACTGAAAGTAGGCACCATGGCTATCTCTGAGGGAAGCCTAGAGAATGATTGTAAGCACATGTGCTGGCTGCTGCTTCCCTACGGCCAGCATGTGTACATTACAGCCATCTCACTTCCCAACATTTTCCTTGAGATGATTACACCAGTGGAAACAGAAGCTACCCACCTTGTGCAGTCGTTGCCAGCTAGTAGTGGGTAGCTAACACCAGGTCGTAGCCGTCCCTAGTCGGTTTATGAGAGAATTTGAGGTCTGATCTGTTGATTCAAAAAGTTTGGGAACTGTTAGCGGAATGCATATGTGGTACGTTTATGTATATTTCATTAACTAAATTGTGTGTTTTATTTTTAGTTTATTTAATTATCCAGAAAAATTGATAACTAGTTTCAACAAGTCCTTTCTACTGTACTTTTGTTTTCCCTACCTTGTTTTCTTGAGTTAGTGTCTATTGAACTTACTATAGTTACTTGGTAATGAATACATTGATTCAAGTCATAAGGCTTGACTTCTGGTAAGAATTATTTCCATGCAATAATGAGATGAATGCTCTTGAAAAAGAAGAAAGTCTACATCTTTGTTAAAACAAACACAACTTAGCATACATAAAATAGTTTTCCAGTAACTGGTCGAATAACATCTGCTGCCACAATTTTAGCAAAAATGTCCAGTGCTTATTGGAACGTATGCTGGCTTAAACTTTAAAACTTGAACAGTTTGTCCCCACACAATATTACCTGCGTTTTCTGATTCTGGCTTGGCTGCGATAACATCCTTTACCAGAGTATTTTGGCACTTGTTTTTCTAGACAGAACCATGGAATGCAAGCACAAAAAAATGTAAAACCATGAGCTATTTGAACCAGGTTGGTTCAAGTTTACTTTGAGTTCCAGGGAGAACTCTGAGCCAATTTTAATTTTATATGAGCCGGTTGAATCTTTCCTAAAAGAGAGTAATAACAAATTTGGCTTGCTGTCTCCTATTGTTGGCCTTCTACTCTTGAGGTAGGACGATGTAGTTTCAAGGGAGAAGAAAGTTCTTATAATGTTACTGTGAAGTTCCAGGTGGCCAGTGTGTGAACTGATGACACTGTGAAATTATAAGTCTTCATCATTTCTTGTGTTATGCTTCTTGCTGTTGCACCTTTCCGCAACTGTAATAGCATAGGCACGCACAGATGCAGGACAAAAATACATGAATTAGAGCTGAAAGGAATAACAGTTTTCCTAGCCAGAGGCTAATCTGAGAAGTAATGGATCAGGTGACAAATAGGAAAATTGTTAGAGGTTGGGGTAACAGGCAGGACAGGGGTGGAGACACAGGAAGGGCAGCCTTAATAATCCCAGAAGTGGCAACAGCTGTCACAGGCTGGCTTGAACCTGTTGGGATTTAGGCCAACCACCCTGAGCCTTAGAGGAATGGAGGGGTATTAGATCTAAATAAATAAATTTATGGGCTTCTGGGCAGAGATGGGGAGTGAATAGGTCTCAAAAAGGCCAATTAGAAGTGAAATTGAATCTGATGCCTCCGATTTTCAGGGCTGGGTGTGAATAGCACAAAATGGATCTCTCCACTTGAGCCTCTTTTGTACTTCTCTAGAGTGACTAAAGCTGGCTACTTGGTGAAAACAGACATGACAGCAGCCCTGCTTCCTGCATTGTCACATTTGGGAACTGTTAGCCTAATGTATCTGTAGTAATAAAGGTGACCTCTATTCTCTGTTTATTTCATTAACTA
Source organism: Sphenodon punctatus (assembly GCA_003113815.1). Taxonomy (NCBI): domain Eukaryota; kingdom Metazoa; phylum Chordata; class Lepidosauria; order Sphenodontia; family Sphenodontidae; genus Sphenodon; species Sphenodon punctatus. The sequence goes on from QEPC01013929.1 coordinate 2,728,538, forward strand.
AACTGTGTTTTATTTTTAGTTTATTTAATTATCCAGAAAATTGGTAACTAATTTCAACAAGTCCTTTCTACTGTACCATTGTTTTCCCCACCTTTCCCCAATGTGACAAAAATTGACAATGTGATTACTCTCCCATAAATTATTTTGCACCACTCCAGGGCGAACCACAGCAGCTGTGGTTCCCTCAGGCTGAAGGCCAGCTGGCGCTTCCCTCAGGAGTGCCCCCCCCCCTTTGGATTGGCGGGGAGGGCTGTTCACATGAGCAGTCTTTAACTCTTAACATGGGTATGGGGGCTGCCGACACAGTTCCCTCCATGCCCCAGGGCGACCCAAGGAATTGTCCACATGGGACAGGACTTCTGGGCCAATGCGATGCAGCAGGGTCATGTCCCAGGAAGAACTGCCGCCAAATAGCTGATTGGGGGAACTCCTTGGGCCCCTCATTGGCTGTTTGTTGTGCGCACCTTGCCTGCCAAAAAACTGATGGGGGTGCTCTTAAAGGAAGCAGAAGCAGATGGGCTGGCTCCCTGTCACTTCAAATGCCCCCTTTCTCCTTTCCATACCTCTCAGCTGTGAGGCACTGGAGAGGAGAAAGCACCAGCCAGACTTTCAAAGTGACAGGGAGCCGGCCCAGTGATAATGAGCAGCTCCCTGTCACTTTGAAAGGCCGGCTAGTGCTTCCCTCAAGAGTCCCCCCCCATCAGCTATTTGGCGGACCTGGTGATTGCACCAAACAGCTGATCGGGGGGCCTGGAGGAGCAGGCTCACCTGACCCTGCTGAAGAGATGATTGGGGGAGGGGGTCCTGGAAGAGCCCAGCCCCCCAAGGAGAAGTTCAGCAGGGCCGGGGTGAGTGTGTTCCTCCAGATCAGCTGTTCAGCGGGGTTCGGGTGAGCACACTCTTCCAGCCCCCTCCCTCCTGATCAGCCATTCAGTGGGGCCAGGTATGCGTTCTCCTCCAGTTCCCCTTGAATCAGCTGTTTGGTGGGGCTGGGGTGAGCGCAGGGGCCCAATCCACTAACTGAACCTTGCAGTGGGGCTGAGCAGGCCTAACTGATGTGCAGGCCTGGGTGGGCAGGCCTTGGCCCACGATGCATTTCTGAGCTTTTTCCAGAGGACACATCCTATAGCAGTTGTAGGTCCACCCCAGGGTGTACGCAAACTGACATCTAGCAGCTACGGAATAAATGTGCCAAAGAGGGCCACCGCAGGCTACGGTCACTTCCATTTTGAGCCTGTGTCAGAAACTGGGCTAGGTGGACCATTGGCCTGATCCAGTAAAGCATTTATTTTCATTGTGAAATTTCAAATTCAGAATTTTGGATTGAAAATTCGATATTCAGCCAGCTCTACTCATATGTTCAGATAAAGAGAAATTAGATATATTTGACCTCTTTAAAGTATTAATCCTGCTTCCTAGTTGGCACCTTGTAAAATATTTAGGAGTAATTGATAAGTTTTTTGTTGTATAGTGAAAGTTTCTCAGCTGATCTGATATTAAAAGTTAAGGTGAAAGCACATAGCTAGACACTATGACGAATGATTAAAAATATATAAATCGCACATGTAGATTGTAGCACCGAGAACTATGATCACAGAGCTACCTCAAAGATAGTTACTTCCATGTATTAACAGGAGTGCACTTGTTTCTATTATGCTGCAGGCCAGGCTCCTATCAGAAAAACTGTGTGATCATTTCACAGCGAATTTATCCTACACTGCATTTGCCAAAAATGTTGCATCACCAGTTAGGGCCAAAAATTCTACAAATGCTGCTAGCAGTGCAAAGAGAGAGAAATACAATTGGCTTCAAGAAACTTTACAGACTTTTTAATTAATAAACAGTCTGGCTGGTTCAATGTTTTCAGCATCAGATTATTAGGATGCTTTAAGACACTGAATTATGTATAGACCAGCAATACAATACACCTGACCTTTCTGCATTCCACTTTTATGGAGTAGGGCTTGTAGTGTTGTGTGGCATTAGACACTCAAAGATGTTCCTTTCAGCTGTGGCAAATCTCTTAGTAAACACGGTTTCATAAGAGATCTGGCTTGTGGCATAGCACTACCTGGGTGAAATACTACGTCCCCAAACAGGCTAGATTGCTCTCCGATAGGATAAGCAGTTTTATCATTTAAGTAATCAACAAAACCTCAAATAATTGCTCATTGCAAAAGACAGAAGTAAAAATATGGTGCAGATCAATTTGCATATACAGTTATTCCATCCATGTCAGGAGTCTCTGTAAACAAAATATTTTTCATATATTTTGGTTTACAGAGTGAAGTTATCTTTTGAAAGAGGATCCCAAAGATTATTGTTATAACTCATTGACTTTTCTAATCTGAATAATCTGTGTTTTGGGTTCTAGTTATAACATCTTGTGATAAGTTTCACAAATTCAGATAACATTCCTGAGGACCAGCTTTTGTACTGGAGTCTCTGATTTAGCTGAGCAGCTGCAAAAGCTGTTGCACACAAGTCATTATAACTAAGGCCCTTTTCAAACAGGCTGTGGTGGCGGGGGATGGGTGTGCATCACGGTGACTGTGCGACACATGAGTGGCTGTCACATGAACACCCCCCACCCATCTCCCCACATGGACCCATCCCCATTTCGACTGATGATTCTGTGTGTGGGTGATGGGTGGAGAGGAGTGGAACTCAGGAGCACACACGCAACCACACCCACCTGCCGTGGCAGTCACATGGGTGCACATGCAGGCACCCACGTGTGCCTTGCATGGGGACATCTCGTGTGAAAAGGGCCAGAGATCAACATTAACTTACAGTCAAATAACGGTTCCTGTCCACCCTTTTCTTATGGTGAAATATGAGAATATTGGTTTTTGTTGACTTTGCTGGTTGGCTTAGACCACACCTTTTAACTGAGGGTGATTTCAGACGTTACGTTTGTCTGAAATCACCACAGACAACCTCAGTCAACTGCGGGGGGTGATGAGCGGAGGTGAACATCTGTTTGCACGTATTCAGATGTTCACCTCAGTCAACCACCCCCCGCGGTGAATCTAACCACGTTTTGTTCTCCCGCACCACAGCGGCGAACGAAGCGTGGCTAGGGGGAATCCGGAATGCAGTGAAGCAAAAGAATGTCTGTTACCTTACCTCTACCACGTTCCGGGGTCCTGGTGGCAGGCAGTGGCAGCGGCCGGATAGGACGCTGCGGCTGCCTGTCTCGGGGAGGGCGGGCGGCCGGGGAGCGCAGGGGGCGTGGCCGTGCGGCCACACGCTGCGTCGCCAGCCCCGTCCCCTCCAGGATGGGGGGGTGCCCCTTTTGACGTTACGGCCGGGTGCTTTCACCACGGGCCGTGGTTCGGCGGTCCCCACAGCCGGGAGCGAAGGGGGGAACGTCTGTTGGCTCCCCTCTTCACCCCCGGCCGTGGTCCGAACCACCCCATGGCCCATGGTGAAAGCGCCCGGCCATAACGTCTGAAATCACCCTGAGTCTTCCACCCCAAAGACTGCATATAGAGGGATTAGGGTAGAATGGCAGCTTTTAAAATTTTGGTAAATGTCTTGGATAATGCCTAGAACAACTAAAAAGTAGGGCTGCAACCCGATTAGAAATTTTAGTTGATTAATCAAGCCTTTTTGTTGACTAATCAATTAAAATTAGCATGGAATTACATAAATATACATACATTTACATAGATTTGACTGATTTGCATGCGTTGAGTAAACTTCTGCTGGAATGCATCCCCTTGAGTTACTGACTCAGAACTATGGACTGTCAGAAGGTCCTGGCAGCTAACCGATAAATTGGGGACAAATTTTAATCAGTTTTAGACAGATTAATAGGTTCAATTAATGGTTGCAGGCCTACTAAAAAGTAATGTAGCATGTTCTGAAGGAACCGTATCTATCTTAGAACTTTTTAGGAAGATTAAATGCTAGCAAAGTATTCCTTTTTGCAGGATGAGTGTACATTAGAAGATCCTCATTAAGTGCTAAGGGTCAATACTGTGGACATGGATTTCCTCGGAGCACCCTAGATAGATACATTTTCTCTGTCTACTCAACAAAGGGCTTTATTGAGTTGGCTTTGGTTTTGAAAAGCTAAATGCACAACTTCACAGAGAATAGTTAGTGTCTTGTGGGCTGTACTGTAGTTTGGGCTGGTGTACCTAACAGTGACAGGTGTATTGATTCAGCTTTTGATTTCCTTATAGTAATTACTGTCTTCTGTGTCAGGTAGTGTTTTGAAAATATGATGCACTTCACATCCTGCAAAATGCAAAAACATAATACATTGAGATCAAGTCCTTCACTGGAAACATTTTTTTTTTTTTAACCTTTCAAGCCAGCGTTCCCATCTGGGTCATAGTGTTGAATGAGATTCATGGAAAGGAATTCAGGAAAATGTGATAACATATTGTAGGTAGGGCCATTGTGGAGGTAAACATACTGTGTTTTGTTTATGGGTAGGTGTGTAATTTTCTGTCAAACTCAAGACCTTTCTAAAAATAATTTATTGATACTCCCCTTGATAAGAGTACAGATGATAACGCCATAAGGAAAATATTTCTTTTTCACACTTGAAAGATCTAGAGTTTTAATCTTAATTAGAGGTGTGTACCAGGAACCCATGTTGTTTGTTTTCATTTTCCATTTTTGTTATTTAAATCTTTCATTTTTGTTTTCATAAATATCAACATTTTGCTTTCGTTTTTTATTTCCATTGGTTTTGATGGAAAACACATTTTAAGCTGAAACGTTTTTATTTATCATTATATTTGGATGGAATTTGGAGGTATTGTACCTCCAATAGAAGGTATTATGTGTACCAAATTTCAGAAGGATTGGATAAAGGAAACCAATTGTATAAACACTTGAATTCAGTTGTTATACAAAAATCTGCATATACATATGCATTCCTGGCTCAAAGTTCTTTGTCTCCCATCTAATATGGATGGAACTTGGAAGTTTATACCCCTCCCCAAGTTTATTATTTGTGCCAACGTTCAGAATGATTGGCTAAAGGGTCCTGGTGGTATAAGCAATTAACTTATAAATGTATGTCTGACTGTAACATCTTTAGAGTCCAGCCAGTGTACATGAAATTTGGCAGGGCTGTATATCACACTTTCAGGGTGATCTCTGCCAAATATCAGAAAGATGTGATAAAGGTTCCCAATTTTATAATCCTGCACAGCATATGCAGAGAATGAGCCTATGCCAGGGATTCTCTTATGTGTCACTGTGGTATTAAGATTGGTTTGTGATGGCAGTTGGCCAGCAGAAATGTTAACCAAATATCCTCATTCTGTGCTATGACCATCCCAACTTCCCACCCCCACTCGTTACTGGGGAGTCAGAAGCATCTGTTTAAGAAACAGCCAATAGAGATTCTCTGATGTCCTCTGTCACAGTGCTGCAGAATGTGATTGTGATGATAATTGGCCAGCCTGGATGTGTAAACCATGAATCGGGCCCGGAAGACTATAGGCAGCCAGTGCAAAGAATGCAGCACTGGTGTAATGTGCTCACGGCGACCCGTTGCCATAAAGAGATGGGCAGCCACATTCTGCACCAGCCGCAGACTCTGAACTATCACCAAGGGTAGCCCCATGTAGAGCGTGTTGCAATAGTCTAGTCTTGAGGTGATGAAATCATGGATGATGGTGGCCAGATCAGTGTCTGAGACATACAGCCAAAGCTGTCGCACCAGATATAACTGGTGAAATGCTCCCTTCACCACAGCTGCCACCTGGACATCCAGGCAGAGCAGTGAGTTAAGGAGCACCCCCAGACTACAGACTTGGGGGACCAACGGAGGGCAAAACCTGTCAGTGACGGGTGTGACCACTCCCTCGGCCCGTCTGACCAGCATCACTTCTGTCTTGTCAGGATTCAGTTTCAGAAAGTTCACCCTCATCTAGTCCCCCACAGCCATCAGACACTAGGTAAGCAACAAGTCTGCCAGGCATGAGTCAGTTGTGAAAGAGAGGTAGAGTTGGGTGTCATCTGCATAATACCACACTCTAAACCCTCTGATGACCTTGTCCAGAGGCTGCATGTACATGTTGAACAGGAGAGAATGGAACCTTGCGGGACTCCACATGTGAGGTCCCAGAGAGAAGATGAACAGTCACACAGCACCACATGTTGAGTTCTTCCGGCCAGGAAGGAACAGAACCATCCAAGAACAGTTCTGCCCACCCCAGCTCAGTTCTGAAAGTGAATCGCCAACATCTCATGGTCAATGGTATCAAATGTAACCAACAGATCTAAAAGGATCAACAGGGTTGATCGACCCTGGTCCAACTCAGGGCGGAGGTCATCGACCAAGGCCACAAGTATGGTCTCAGCACCAAAACCCAGACGAAAGTTGGACTACGAGGGATCCAGAAAACTGGCACGGTCCAGATACCCCTGAAGCTGCTGATCTATCACCCATTCAATAACCTTTCTTAAAAAGAGAAGGTTAGAGATGGGCTGATATCTGGTCAGGGAATCAACGTCCAAAGATGTTTTCTTGAGCAGAGGCCACACACCACCACCTCCTTGAGGCAGCCTGGCATTCTGCCTTCCCTAAGGGAGGCATTGACCACCCCAGCCAGCAGCGGCCCCAACATCTCCCAACTGGCCTTGACCAGCCAGGACGGACACGGATCTAATTTACAACAGGTGGCCCTAACTGCCCCAAGGACATCCTCCGCATCAGCGGGCGACACCCACTGAAACTGATCCCATAAAACAGGACAAGATGGGACTTCCATTACCTCTGCTTCTTCTACTACAATAAGTGTGGCATAGAACTCATGGAGAATTCGAGCAATTTTATCCACAAAAAAGTCGACAAAAGTGTCAAAGCAAACACTGGAAAATTCCCGTTCCAGGCAGAGAGAGGCTGGACTGACCAGCACCCTCACCGCCCGGAAAAGCTCAGCTGGACGCAACTTTGTGGATGGTCTGAGCGCAGCAAAGAACCTCTTTGCTGCCTGCACAGCCACAGCATAAGTTCATAAACTAACTCTATGCCACAATCAATTGACTTCAGCTCGAGAACAACACCACCGTTGCTCCAACCACCGCCCTTCTTGCTTCATTCGCCACAGGGGGGTTTCAACATCCACGCTGATGCCGACCTTTGGGGAGCAGAGCGTGAGTTCATGGCCTCCATGACAACCATGGGACTGTCTCAGAGGGTTGTGGGCCTGACGCATGATGGAGGGCATACCCTTGACCTAATATATTCTACACTGGCCTTGAGGCGGGGGATCTGGTGGTGGGGGATGTATCAATTACATCCTTGTCATGGACGGATCATTATCTCCTCCAGACCAATTTCCTGGCACATGTCTGCCCCCGGAGAGGTGTAGGACCAGTTCGGTTGGACCACCCCTGGAGACTTATGAAACCAGAGCGGCTCCGGAATGCCCTAGGGGAATTGCCTCCTGATCTCGATGACTGTTCGCTCAATAACTTCATTGTCTGCTGGCACAACTTATTGACTGAGGCCATTGACCGAACGGCTCCCAGGCGTCCACTTCTGGAATGCCGACAGCATGGGTCCCCTTGGTTTACAGAGGACCTGCACCAGATGAAGCGGGAAGGACGGCAGTTGGACCGACAGTGTTGCTGGAGTCGTGTTGAAGCTGACCGATTGCAACATAAAGCTAGTTTAAAAGCTTATGCTGTGGTGGTGTAGGCAGCAAAGAAAGAGTTCTTTGCTGCCCTCATAGCATCCGCAAAGTCACGTCCAGCTGAGCTTTTCAGGGTGGTGCAGCAGCTGGTCAGTCCAGCCTCTCTCCACCTGGAACTGGAATCTTCCAGGGCCCGCTGTGACACGTTTGTTGACTTTTTTGTGGATAAAATCGCTCAGATTCACTGCAACTTCAATGCTGCACTTATAACAGTAGGTCAACCTGAGGGGGTGAAGGACATGTCAAATCCATCACAAGATAGAAGCCCTCCGTTAACAATCTCTTTACCCTACTGCTGGTCCAATGTAAAACTTTGGGTGGAGTAATTAAGATCCATTATTAAAAAAATAATTTATGCTTACATATTGGTTAGCATCATGGAATGGATCTTTCATAAACGCTACACTCTTACCACTTAATTTGGAAATAAATAACTCTTTCTGAAAGCCATTCTCAAGCTAGTTTTAGGAAGTATGTTAAAATCTCACTACAAGAGGGGGGAAATTAAGATATGCCTACTCTTTTTGGTTTCTTTAAAGAGTGAGAGAGTTGAGCTATAACTCAGGCTTCTAAAATGTGTTTAAGTTTCAGGGTCTCTAGAGACTTCTACTGTTTCAGCACTATTACAATAAGGCTTCTATCAGAGTTTCATCTAGTTCAATGGTCAAAAGAAACTGTGAACAGAAAAAAAAGATTTTCCTCGTTGCTTTGAGTCTCACTTTATATTCTGTGTGTTAAAGTTAAATTTAGCTTATCTTTGCTTCTTATTTTAAAGTTTCACTAGTTTTCTCTTTAAATTTAAGGAGGCTACCATTGTTTGGGGTTCTTTCAGAATGAATTCACTTTGAACGTTAATATAAAACATCTCAATGTGCTTTTTGAAACATCAGATTCTAAACAATATTTAAAAATAAGAGAGAAGTAACAACAAGCTAAACTCTTTGCCAAGAGTTTGTTTTGTTTATTTTCTTAATGTCCTTGGACAGTTAGAACAGACCTGAGACAGTGGTTTTTTTCTACACAATAATAGAACAGCATGTTGAATGTTGCGCAGACATAAAAGATTCCAGCTATTAAATAGTGATGTCAGAATAGAGACCACTTACATCAACATTAATCTCAACCAAAATATTGTTGGCATGGGAGAGGAGATCAAATAAATCTAAACAAAAGTTGTTTTAGAACTCTAGAAAAGACCATTTTATTCAATGTTGATGTTGTTTTTCGTTTATCCACATATGTGTAGTTCTGATTGCTACAGAAATCTGAATGAACTAGGACACAGCAGACCTCTTACCTTTTTCAGAGGAGGGTAGTGTCCCAGGAGCAGTACTGTATTTTCATCTGTCTGGCATCCTCACTCAATATTTACCACAATGTGGCCTTGGCAAAAGTGAAAATTTTATGAAAAACAATATCGTAAGAGTATATGATTGGATACCAAAAGAAAGTACAAGTTTTGTTTTATTATAGTTTTATTTTTTATAAAAGAAAACTGTAAAAATCCAGACTGGAATTAGAAAGTAAGTCTTGGTGCTCAAAAAATTATGTACAGCCAAAATTGATTACAGGTAGCACAGGATAACTTTGCCAGTGTATAATCAGCATATCTGGAGACTGCCTGTCCTACCATGCCACATCACAGGCTCTGGGAGTACCCTGATGTGTGTTCCATCTGTTACCTTTGGGGTAGGGAGGCATTCTCAGTAGCTGCCCCAGTTCTATGGAACTTCCTTCCTCTGGAGGTTCGCTTGAGCCCAAGTCTGAGCATCTTCTGGAGGTGGTATAAAAAAATCTTGTTTGGTAAGGCATTTGGCAGGCGGGGATAGGAATTGGGGCTGGTTGGGAAATTATATGTGGGTGTGGGTTGGGGGGAAGGGATAGGGAAGCTTTTGGGGGGGAACTTTTAGAGTAGGGTTCTGGGGACGGAACTTGGGATGGGGTTATGTGTGTTAAGGGTTTTTATTAATTGTAAGCCACCCTGAGCTGATTTGGGAAGGGTGGCATATAAGTTTAAATAAATAAATGAATATCTTTTTATATTGGGAATACATTTGTAATTTAAGTCCAAAATTATGTCCCAATTAAAATTAGATTTAGTTCGCAATAAAACAGTTTATGCTAAAAAGAAAAACCTATCCATTCGTGCTACCAACAAAAAGAGTTATTTTGTTCAGGCTGATATTATAATTGCTGCCAGCATACATTTTTGAAATATTTGGTAACTTCAATCCTAAAATGAATGAAAGGATTAAAATAAGCAATTGTAAAGAGGAATAAAATATTTCCTGGACTGGCCATTATTCCTAGGGTCTGCCAGCAACCTTGCAATAAAGAGAATGATTTTTATGGGAATGTGGTTATTCACAGCAAGACTGCAGTTGGTGTCAGTATGAAAAATTCTTCAGTAGTATATTGTCCCAGCAGGACAAACAGATCTAAAAGAAAGGCAATAGAAGCTGCAGAGAACACAGACTAGTGCCAGTGACAAACTGTGTAAAGTGATGGGCAAAGCTGTCAGAAAGAAAAAAAACTCAGAACAGCAGTAAATCAAAGACTTATTCTTAGGGATTGTGCTTCAACTGACTTCACAAACATTTATATTCTGAGATGTAATTACTGGCACACTTGTGTTTTGTTCCCTTTTGGTTGCTGTAAGACTTTCGGATGTTGAGGAAGCCAGATGGATCTCAGTTTCACCCTTGTAAGTGTTTAACCATTGAGGTCCATAAAGATACTCCAGAATTACACCCATAAAAATCTGAAATCAGTAGCTGGATCCTGACTTATATCTGTCCAACATTGCTATTCTGACATGGTGGAAATGCAAATCAGAGAAGAATCTGGACTTTATTGTAACATAGTATTTCAGTGCAGGGCTGGTCTTGCCACANCTCTCCACCTGGAACTGGAATCTTCCAGTGCCCGCTGTGACACGTTTGTTGACTTTTTTGTGGATAAAATCACTCAGATTCACTGCGACTTCAATGCTGCACTTATAACAGTAGGTCAACCTGAGGGAGTGAAGGACATGTCAAATCCATCACAAGATAGAAGCCCTCCATTAACAATCTCTTTACCCTACTGCTGGTCCAATGTAAAACTTTGGGTGGAGTAATTAAGATCCATTATTAAAAAAATAATTTATGCTTACATATTGATTAGCATCATGGAATGGATCTTTCATAAACGCTACACTCTTACCACTTAATTTGGAAATAAATAACTCTTTCTGAAAGCCATTCTCAAGCTAGTTTTAGGAAGTATGTTAAAATCTCACTACAAGAGGGGGGAAATTAAGATATGCCTACTCTTTTTGGTTTCTTTAAAGAGTGTGAGAGTTGAGCTATAACTCAGGCTTCTAAAATGTGTTTAAGTTTCAGGGTCTCTAGAGACTTCTACTGTTTCAGCACTATTACAATAAGGCTTCTATCAGAGTTTCATCTAGTTCAATGGTCAAAAGAAACTGTGAACAGAAAAAAAAGATTTTCCTCGTTGCTTTGAGTCTCACTTTATATTCTGTGTGTTAAAGTTAAATTTAGCTTATCTTTGCTTCTTATTTTAAAGTTTCACTAGTTTTCTCTTTAAATTTAAGGAGGCTACCATTGTTTGGGGTTCTTTCAGAATGAATTCACTTTGAACGTTAATATAAAACATCTCAATGTGCTTTTTGAAACATCAGATTCTAAACAATATTTAAAAATAAGAGAGAAGTAACAACAAGCTAAACTCTTTGCCAAGAGTTTGTTTTGTTTATTTTCTTAATGTCCTTGGACAGTTAGAACAGACCTGAGACAGTGGGTTTTTTCTACACAATAATAGAACAGCATGTTGAATGTTGCGCAGACATAAAAGATTCCAGATATTAAATAGTGATGTCAGAATAGAGACCACTTACATCAACATTAATCTCAACCAAAATATTGTTGGCATGAGAGAGGAGATCAAATAAATCTAAACAAAAGTTGTTTTAGAACTCTAGAAAAGACCATTTTATTCAATGTTGATGTTGTTTTTCGTTTATCCACATATGTGTAGTTCTGATTGCTACAGAAATCTGAATGAACTAGGACACAGCAGACCTCTTACCTTTTTCAGAGGAGGGTAGTGTCCCAGGAGCAGTACTGTATTTTCATCTGTCTGGCATCCTCACTCAATATTTACCACAATGTGGCCTTGGCAAAAGTGAAAATTTTATGAAAAACAATATCGTAAGAGTATATGATTGGATACCAAAAGAAAGTACAAGTTTTGTTTTATTATAGTTTTATTTTTTATAAAAGAAAACTGTAAAAATCCAGACTGGAATTAGAAAGTAAGTCTTGGTGCTCAAAAAATTATGTACAGCCAAAATTGATTACAGGTAGCACAGGATAACTTTGCCAGTGTATAATCAGCATATCTGGAGACTGCCTGTCCTACCATGCCACATCACAGGCTCTGGGAGTACCCTGATGTGTGTTCCATCTGTTACCTTTGGGGTAGGGAGGCATTCTCAGTAGCTGCCCCAGTTCTATGGAACTTACTTCCTCTGGAGGTTCGCTTGAGCCCAAGTCTGAGCATCTTCTGGAGGTGGTATAAAAAAATCTTGTTTGGTAAGGCATTTGGCAGGCGGGGATAGGAATTGGGGCTGGTTGGGAAATTATATGTGGGTGTGGGTTGGGGGGAAGGGATAGGGAAGCTTTTGGGGGGGAACTTTTAGAGTAGGGTTCTGGGGACGGAACTTGGGATGGGGTTATGTGTGTTAAGGGTTTTTATTAATTGTAAGCCACCCTGAGCTGATTTGGGAAGGGTGGCATATAAGTTTAAATAAATAAATGAATATCTTTTTATATTGGGAATACATTTGTAATTTAAGTCCAAAATTATGTCCCAATTAAAATTAGATTTAGTTCGCAATAAAACAGTTTATGCTAAAAAGAAAAACCTATCCATTCGTGCTACCAACAAAAAGAGTTATTTTGTTCAGGCTGATATTATAATTGCTGCCAGCATACATTTTTGAAATATTTGGTAACTTCAATCCTAAAATGAATGAAAGGATTAAAATAAGCAATTGTAAAGAGGAATAAAATATTTCCTGGACTGGCCATTATTCCTAGGGTCTGCCAGCAACCTTGCAATAAAGAGAATGATTTTTATGGGAATGTGGTTATTCACAGCAAGACTGCAGTTGGTGTCAGTATGAAAAATTCTTCAGTAGTATATTGTCCCAGCAGGACAAACAGATCTAAAAGAAAGGCAATAGAAGCTGCAGAGAACACAGACTAGTGCCAGTGACAAACTGTGTAAAGTGATGGGCAAAGCTGTCAGAAAGAAAAAAAACTCAGAACAGCAGTAAATCAAAGACTTATTCTTAGGGATTGTGCTTCAACTGACTTCACAAACATTTATATTCTGAGATGTAATTACTGGCACACTTGTGTTTTGTTCCCTTTTGGTTGCTGTAAGACTTTCGGATGTTGAGGAAGCCAGATGGATCTCAGTTTCACCCTTGTAAGTGTTTAACCATTGAGGTCCATAAAGATACTCCAGAATTACACCCATAAAAATCTGAAATCAGTAGCTGGATCCTGACTTATATCTGTCCAACATTGCTATTCTGACATGGTGGAAATGCAAATCAGAGAAGAATCTGGACTTTATTGTAACATAGTATTTCAGTGCAGGGCTGGTCTTGCCACANTCTCTTTACCCTACTGCTGGTCCAATGTAAAACTTTGGGTGGAGTAATTAAGATCCATTATTAAAAAAATAATTTATGCTTACATATTGATTAGCATCATGGAATGGATCTTTCATAAACGCTACACTCTTACCACTTAATTTGGAAATAAATAACTCTTTCTGAAAGCCATTCTCAAGCTAGTTTTAGGAAGTATGTTAAAATCTCACTACAAGAGGGGGGAAATTAAGATATGCCTACTCTTTTTGGTTTCTTTAAAGAGTGAGAGAGTTGAGCTATAACTCAGGCTTCTAAAATGTGTTTAAGTTTCAGGGTCTCTAGAGACTTCTACTGTTTCAGCACTATTACAATAAGGCTTCTATCAGAGTTTCATCTAGTTCAATGGTCAAAAGAAACTGTGAACAGAAAAAAAAGATTTTCCTCGTTGCTTTGAGTCTCACTTTATATTCTGTGTGTTAAAGTTAAATTTAGCTTATCTTTGCTTCTTATTTTAAAGTTTCACTAGTTTTCTCTTTAAATTTAAGGAGGCTACCATTGTTTGGGGTTCTTTCAGAATGAATTCACTTTGAACGTTAATATAAAACATCTCAATGTGCTTTTTGAAACATCAGATTCTAAACAATATTTAAAAATAAGAGAGAAGTAACAACAAGCTAAACTCTTTGCCAAGAGTTTGTTTTGTTTATTTTCTTAATGTCCTTGGACAGTTAGAACAGACCTGAGACAGTGGGTTTTTTCTACACAATAATAGAACAGCATGTTGAATGTTGCGCAGACATAAAAGATTCCAGCTATTAAATAGTGATGTCAGAATAGAGACCACTTACATCAACATTAATCTCAACCAAAATATTGTTGGCATGGGAGAGGAGATCAAATAAATCTAAACAAAAGTTGTTTTAGAACTCTAGAAAAGACCATTTTATTCAATGTTGATGTTGTTTTTCGTTTATCCACATATGTGTAGTTCTGATTGCTACAGAAATCTGAATGAACTAGGACACAGCAGACCTCTTACCTTTTTCAGAGGAGGGTAGTGTCCCAGGAGCAGTACTGTATTTTCATCTGTCTGGCATCCTCACTCAATATTTACCACAATGTGGCCTTGGCAAAAGTGAAAATTTTATGAAAAACAATATCGTAAGAGTATATGATTGGATACCAAAAGAAAGTACAAGTTTTGTTTTATTATAGTTTTATTTTTTATAAAAGAAAACTGTAAAAATCCAGACTGGAATTAGAAAGTAAGTCTTGGTGCTCAAAAAATTATGTACAGCCAAAATTGATTACAGGTAGCACAGGATAACTTTGCCAGTGTATAATCAGCATATCTGGAGACTGCCTGTCCTACCATGCCACATCACAGGCTCTGGGAGTACCCTGATGTGTGTTCCATCTGTTACCTTTGGGGTAGGGAGGCATTCTCAGTAGCTGCCCCAGTTCTATGGAACTTACTTCCTCTGGAGGTTCGCTTGAGCCCAAGTCTGAGCATCTTCTGGAGGTGGTATAAAAAAATCTTGTTTGGTAAGGCATTTGGCAGGCGGGGATAGGAATTGGGGCTGGTTGGGAAATTATATGTGGGTGTGGGTTGGGGGGAAGGGATAGGGAAGCTTTTGGGGGGGAACTTTTAGAGTAGGGTTCTGGGGATGGAACTTGGGATGGGGTTATGTGTGTTAAGGGTTTTTATTAATTGTAAGCCACCCTGAGCTGATTTGGGAAGGGTGGCATATAAGTTTAAATAAATAAATGAATATCTTTTTATATTGGGAATACATTTGTAATTTAAGTCCAAAATTATGTCCCAATTAAAATTAGATTTAGTTCGCAATAAAACAGTTTATGCTAAAAAGAAAAACCTATCCATTCGTGCTACCAACAAAAAGAGTTATTTTGTTCAGGCTGATATTATAATTGCTGCCAGCATACATTTTTGAAATATTTGGTAACTTCAATCCTAAAATGAATGAAAGGATTAAAATAATCAATTGTAAAGAGGAATAAAATATTTCCTGGACTGGCCATTATTCCTAGGGTCTGCCAGCAACCTTGCAATAAAGAGAATGATTTTTATGGGAATGTGGTTATTCACAGCAAGACTGCAGTTGGTGTCAGTATGAAAAATTCTTCAGTAGTATATTGTCCCAGCAGGACAAACAGATCTAAAAGAAAGGCAATAGAAGCTGCAGAGAACACAGACTAGTGCCAGTGACAAACTGTGTAAAGTGATGGGCAAAGCTGTCAGAAAGAAAAAAAACTCAGAACAGCAGTAAATCAAAGACTTATTCTTAGGGATTGTGCTTCAACTGACTTCACAAAACATTTATATTCTGAGATGTAATTACTGGCACACTTGTGTTTTGTTCCCTTTTGGTTGCTGTAAGACTTTCGGATGTTGAGGAAGCCAGATGGATCTCAGTTTCACCCTTGTAAGTGTTTAACCATTGAGGTCCATAAAGATACTCCAGAATTACACCCATAAAAATCTGAAATCAGTAGCTGGATCCTGACTTATATCTGTCCAACATTGCTATTCTGACATGGTGGAAATGCAAATCAGAGAAGAATCTGGACTTTATTGTAACATAGTATTTCAGTGCAGGGCTGGTCTTGCCACAAGGCGACCCTGGGTGACTGCCCCTCACCCCACTCTTTTCAGGAGCCCCGCAGTGGGTTTGTTTTCACCAGGGCAGGGTGTGGGGGCCCTATTCCTTCCCAGTGGGATGTGGTGAATGCTGAACTGAACATGGGGGTGGCTGGAGAGGAGAGGAAGTGAAGGGAATCAGTCATTTTCAGTAAACAGAAGCACATGGTGGCCATGTGGCATTTCCAAACCTGGCGTGGAGTTAAGGTTGACTACTCTGAGTACCCTCGGGGGTGGGGACCAGATACCTGGGTGGGGTGGGGTCGATTGGTTTAAATACTCTGGGCACTAGTGAATTCAGGGTCAGTACCAGGAACAAAGGCAGCGGTAAGCTGTAGTTGGGAGCTGCTGGGAGTTGGAGCTGCAGCTTGGGCAGAGCTGTCTCTATAGGTGGACTGTACCTATCTTTCTGGTCCAGCTAGGGAGCACCACGGAAGAGGAACTGCAAAACAGAATGTGAGACTGTTGCCCCTTTGCTCTGTATTAGCAGTACTGTACCTTACCCTAGCCTCTACCCCTGTCCCTGCTGTTTGTAAAGTTGGATGTTAAGCAGACTTGCTCCAGGTAGACACCTCCAGGGGAGAGGGGAAGTCTCTCACAGCTTTTGCCTACATCCCAGAGGGGCAGATTTCCTCACTCAGCCCTACCTCCAGGGAGCCTGCCCAACAGGATGTTCCCTGGCTGGCTGCAGGACAGACGCAGGCCTGTCGCAAGGTGAGGCAAGAGGGGTCTGCGACATGGTGCCTCAAACACAGCTACCTTTAGGGCTCCCAATTGGGGGGCAGAGCTTCCATGGTTGTCCATCCTTTAGATGGGCCACTGCTCCAATCCAAGCTGGTGCTCCGTGTTCCGGTGGCCTGCTCCACTCACGGTGCTCCGGGATGTTCTGGAGCACCGCAAGCAGAGTCGACCCTCCACCTCACCCCAGGTGTCTCGGCAGAAGCGGAGCAGATGTCCATCTAAAAACACCCATTGTGGCTTCCTCATTTGATTCTAAAGAAGCTGTAGGTAGAGGAGGAAGGACAGTGTTACATCTGTAGCTTTTACCTATCGCTGCTGTTTGTGAGATGTAAAAATGTGTTACATCTAAGTTTTTGAAACAATGTTTAGCTTCATGCTAGAGCTATTTAAGATTCTTGCACAGCAGTATGTGCAGAATGACTATCAAGTTTTGTTGAGATCCCTTAAGTAGATTCACAAATAAAGTAATAAATCAGCAGGGGTAGGTCTGTTTCAAGACAAATTGCTATCAATTACAGGAAATATGCCAAGTATAATAGGGCACTATTGGTAAGAGGAAGTGTATATCAAGATTTGTTGGCACAAGAGGCAAGTATTGAGTGAAATGCATGCTCAACAATTTCCATAAAGGACAATTCGGTGGGAACAACTTAAGTAGAGCTTGCATAACTCAAATTTCTGGTTAAATAAAAGAAATATGTTTTCCCTGCTCTAGCAAATGTATTGCTTCTTAATTAGATTGAATAAGTCAAATTCTATACCCTGGTAACTTGAATTTTTAAGGTGTATAGAATATACTCACCCAGCCAAAAATATCAGTGCCCTTGAGTGTATAAATGATTTCTTGGCACCATGTGATTAAAATACTGTAGTATATACCAGAAGTGGGTAAATGGCAGCTCGGGAGTCACATGTAGCTCTCAAGCACCCACACTTTGACTCTTGCCAGAAGTGGCTGTCTAGGGGCATGTCCATGCAGCTCCCTTGGGTACAAATGAAGCTGAGCCATTATTTCTGCTGACAGAGCCCCCTGGGGGTCATGGGAGCAGGGAAGCATGCTTTGTGACACTGCTGTTGCTGTCCTAACTTGCCAGACCACCAGGGACCCAGAGCTTTGATGTGAGGGAATGGAGTTGGAGGAAACTACGTTGCCCCATTCCCAGGATCATGGGGAAGCCATGATTGATGTAACGTGTTTTGTGGCTCTTGACAATATGAAAATGTTGATGTGTGGCTCTTGGGCTTGGGAGCTTTGCTCACCCCAGTATATGCTCTCCCAGCTTGCAGTGCACTGCAAATGCAATGCAGCAGCACCCCATCTCCTGCCCATGCCATAGATCAGTTTTGAAGGACTATGGCATGACTAGAGTGGTGGCAAGGGAAGCTCTCCTATCCGCTATCATGGTGTCTACAGTGTCTCGTCCTGCAGAGCGGTTCCAGGCAGTGAACAGCTGGGTAAATAGAGGTTTCCTCCATCTGCAGGTTGAGCCGTCTACTGTTCATGGGGATAAATTTGTCACGTGCTTTGCAGACAAAATTGTTCATATTCACCATGACTTGGGGGCTGCTAGTTTGATGGCAGAGTCAAACTTTGAGGCTGTGGAGGCTCAGACCTGTTTATTTGGATTCAATTGGTATCACCCACTGATACAGAGAATGTGCTTGGGGCAACGTGGACACCTAGTTATACATTTGATCCATACTCATCCTAGTTGGTGAAAGCCAGCCAGAAGAGATTGGGAGCTTTGCTGACTGGGGTTGTCAGTGTCTATCT
>QEPC01013929.1:2747149-2808937 GCA_003113815.1 Sphenodon punctatus
ATGCTGTTTTTGCTGCTCCTGAGATAGGGGCAGCTGTAATTGGTGGAGTCGCCTGCCACTCTGCTCTTCCCTCCCTCTTCCCCAGGTAACTTCAGCAAGGGTGGGGCCCTTTGGGCGCTAGCGTTTGGGTGACACCCAAAGGGTGTCGGCCGTCGTATGGGCCATTTGCTGGACCATGGCAGCCGGGACCCCCTCTGCTCTACAGACAGTACAAGTGACAGCCGCTGTAGTAACTTGGAGTTCTTGTGGGAGTGCCGTATTATTCCAGCAGCTGTGGACTAAGATCTACTTCTATCAGTTTGCGGCGCCAGCTCCTTTACTGCACTAAGATCTTCTGGTGAGGTGCTGTTAATGGGGAGAACTGGCCCGGGGAGGAACTGCTGCCCTGTTTTACGCCTTGTGCGTGGGGCTGGAGGGAGGCCGGGTTATTATAAATTATTTTGTGGTTATATATATTCATTTTTTTGTGTGGTTGAAATTTTCTTATCAAATTTCTTGATTTGGCTGTTTAGTGGGGGTTCAATATTTATAACTTTTCTGTTTGTTGCGTTGGTACTTTTTCCAACCATGACATGTAAAAGGAGGCGCCCAGGGCAGACTCATTCGGGGGGTGTTTCTAAACCCAAACAACTTAGATTAGATTCTTTTTTTCATCTTGTGCAGGATCCTAGCGAATGTAGAGGGGGTAGTGTTCAACCTGACCTCCCCTCTGCCTCAGGTGCTATTAATAAGCGCACCCCCTTTAAGGGTGCTATGTTAAATCTCTCAACTTCATCTAGTGATGAGGCAGTATCTCCTAGAGATTCCCTGACCAGCCTTGATAACTCTGATATTGGCCCCTATGATCTTTTGGGCAATCAGTGTTTTCTGATAGGTGACTTAATTAGGAAACTTATTAAGCAATTAGCTGGGGTCTTAGAATCATTAGAAGCTCAAAAGGCCCATTTACAATCTATAAGTGACTTTGTAGTTGATATTAAGAAGTGCAATTTGGGCCAGCTCCTTGGTACCACTTTAAATCAACTGTTATTTAATAATTCTGCAGATCCAACGAACCCTTAGCTTGTTAGTTATGCTCCTGAAACAAATCAGGACTCCCAATTAAACATCAGGAGTTCTTATCCTCCTATAGAGGTTTTTTAATCAATTGGTAATTCCACTCCCAGACTACTAAATCTTAGTGAATTTGAGGGCTCTTTTGTTTAGAATTTCCCCCCTCCGAAATGGATAGCTGCCAGATTGGAGGTCCAAGCTTAATATTCAGCAGCATCTCCAAGATATACTAAAGTTACATATTCCTTACTGGCAGATCATGTCATTTCAAATATTGCCAGCTTCACCAACTTTGCACCGTTTAGTGATTGACTTTCGTAATCCAAGTCTGGTAAAAAAAAATATCCTCTCCGAACTTGAACTTTTTTATTCTTGGAGAGTGACTGTTGGTGAAATTTTTATACATACTGATAGGGTGCCTTTATCTTCAAACAATTCTTTCTCAAGGCCTCCAAATATGGCTCCCCCTAGAGTTCCTGCTGGCAATCATGTTTTTCAAACTAGGTCACCAGCTAGTATATCTCATCCCCAGAGGGGGCAGGGAATAAAATCTAATCCTAAAAGAAACTCTAGACCCATCACAGCTAGATTATTAGATATTGCCATGACAAATGTAGAGAACACGGTTAATAGGCCTGCTCCTTTAGAGCAAGGGAAGGATGTTGATCTATTATTGCCTGGCAATGCCAGACAGACCAAACCAGGGCAACATGTATTAGACATGGAGGTGACTGCCCATGAGGATACATTACCTCCTCCTATAAGAGCAATGAGAGTTTCGGTACGTGCAACAAACTCTAATAATGATGTGATACCTTCGGATTGATCTTCCAAAAAGAGCTTGGATGCTGATTGTATTACCAATTTAGAAGTTTTGTCTTCAACTTTAATGTTGCCAACACAGGAAGATCCATCTTCAGTTTTACAGGGCTGAAGAGGTGGGTACTATGATTCGCCAAAATTTGTGATTTGTTCCTGGAATATCTCAGGGTGGGGCTCTCAAAGTAGGGATGAATCTTTTTTGAATTAGATAAAAAGTTTTGATCTAGTGCTGCTCCAAGAGACCTGGGCCAAATTACCCTTTGAATTCAACGGTTTTTGCTTCTACTCCTTGTGTGCTAAATCATATAAAACTAAAGGGCGTTCCTGTGGCGGGATAACCTGTTTGATATCAAACTCCTTGTTTGGAGTAGTCCTGGCCAAAATACAGGAAGACCCTATAGCTGAGGGCTTGGGCATGTGTATAGACCATCATACTTGGCTTTTCCTTTCAGTTTATATCCCCCCCTCAAATGCTAGTACATTTAACAATGGATATTGGGACAAACTTAAATTTCTTATTGAAGATTTGCTGTTTAGGTTTCCTGGGAGCTATATGTTGTTGGCAGGTGACCTTAATGCAAGAGTTGGACCAGATGACAAATCCCTAATTAAATATTTGCATAAATCCTATATTAGTCAAAGTGACAACTCTAACCCAATAGATTTAGGACTTATAGAGAGAAAATCTGAAGACCAGAGGATAAATTCCTCCAGGTTGAAACTATATAATTTGGTGGAATCATTGAACTTAAACATACTTAATGGTTCATGGTCGACCGACCACCCTGGGGAATTTACATTTTTAGGCCCTCGGGGTACCAGTGTAATTGACAATCTTATATTAAATGGGATGAGGGGGGTCAGGTTTCTTACAGGATTTCATGTGGATAACATTCATTTGAGTGACCATCTCCCCCTTGAGAATTACTCTAAATCTAATCACAAATTGTGACCAGACTATGGAGCAAACCAAAGAAGCTACTTATAGGACATCAGATAGGCATTTGCCCAAGCGATGGAGCAATCAATTGGACCAGTGTTTAAAAGAGCTTCTTCTTAAGGACCCTATCCTTAGCATTAGATCTCAATCACTTGCCTTAGACCAAAACGTCCTCATAATAGATAACTATAAAAATTTGATAGAACTCTGCAACCTCATTTAATAGAGTTAAGGAGCTTAGATCGAGGTGAAGGGTCTAGGAAGAACTTATGGTTTGACTGGGAATGTCAGTCAACTTTTATTTATATCCCGTTCTCTCTCGCCTATGGCGACTCAAGGCGGCTAACAACAAAAGTAGAGGACATCCAGAAAACAGTAATAATTATAAATTCAGCACAAACAGCACAACCTCAAGGACACTCAATTAACATAACTTACCATTTCATACCATACCATTTCATTTTTAAACATACCCTCCCCATCCCTCACACAATCCAATATTATAAGAACAAATCAATAATATTACAACATATCATAATCATATCAGTCCTTCCATATGCTCCATCCCTGCTGCCACCAGGGAAGGATCCCATCAAATTCCCCCCTTACCCTCCTGCTCTCACCAGGAGGGGGGACCTATCATCCACAACAATGCCCTAGTACAAAAACAATCTAAAGATTAATTAAACATTTCTAAGTCAACAAAACAAACCCCTCTACTCCTTAAACAGGTAAAACGGCTGGTAAGAGCCTCTTATTCCCAATACCGCTCCGGCCAAGATTTTCACCCTCCTCAACAGTACTTTGACCTAAAGAAACAATATAATAAATTATTAAGGTCAAAAAAGAAAGAGTATAGGAATGTGGGAAGCCCTGTTGTTGGCTGGCAGGACAAAGAACTCAAGTTCTGGTCCATAGTTAATTGTTCCATCTACCGGGAAAGAAAATTGTGGGTCTTCCCAGTTCCGCAGAAAACTTGGATCACTTTAAATCTCTCTTTCAGTCTGGTCTGGATAGTAGCCGTCAATATGATACCCAGAGAAACGGTCTCCCACTCTGACCCTCACTAACAGAGGATGAGGGTGAGCATGGCCATAAACGCTTTTAAAACCAATAAAGCACCAGAATCTGACCTTATAAGGATAGAATTTATTAAAACTAGTTGTGACTGGTGGGTACCCTATATGGTAGCCCTGTTTACGACCATAAATGCCACAGGTATTTTTCCAACTGATTGGGAAAAGGCCGTGATAGTCCCTATCCATAAGAAGGGCTCAAGCTTACAACCAACTTGCTATCAACCTATTAGTCTTCTTAATGTCACCAGCAAGCTTTATTCAAAAACTTTTTTAAATAGGTTGGAGGCATGGATGACAATCAAGAAGATGATCCATCCAGAGCAGGCTGGGTTCCAAAGAGGGCGTTCTCTCATGGACCAATGCCTACTCTTACATCATATATCTGTAAAATATACCATGGTCAACAAAAGGCTCTTTGTGGCATTTTTAGACCTTAAGTCCGTATTTGATTTAGTTGATAGATCCATTCTTTGGGCCATGTTGTCACATTTAGATATAGATCCCAGGCTGCTTTTATTATTAAAGAACATGCATAAAGAATCTTGCTTAGTAGTTAAACTAGATAGACAGGGTTGTCTTTCAAATAAGATCGATATTAATAGAGGAGTAAGGCAGGGATGTTTGTTAGCTCTGACCCTATTTAATTTATACATCAATGATTTGGTCCCAAAAATGACAGAAAGTAGATTCCATCCTCCTAAATAGGGCTGTAGTGGAATATCTCAGTGGTAGCTATTTCCGCTGGAAACAGTGTTTCTGCAATTAGTAGTATGGCATGGCAGAGACTTTCATTCCGCTAGTTTCATTCCGCTACTTCCGCAGTTCCGCTAATTTTATTCCGCTACTTCCACAGGCTTCGCAAAATAGCAGAAACATGACATTTCCGCTACTTCTGCCAGCGCCACAAAATAGTGGAACAGCGGTTTTCCAACAGTTTCTGACAATTCCGCAATTTTTCCGATAGTTTCCGAATTTTCAGAATGCTGGTGGAATTAGCGGAATGTCAGCAGAAAAGCTGCGGTGTGGTGCAGGCAATTCCAAAATGGCAGAATGGAATCACGGCGCGGTAACAGCTGCTGCCACATCAGCCCTACCCCTAAACTCTCAGTAAGACCTATTGGATGTCTGTTGTTTGCGGATGATTTGGTACTTCTGTTCCAAACAAGGGTAGGACTTAAGAGGCAATTATCAGCTTTTGCCGGCTGCTGTCAAGAAAATCGGTTACATATAAATTATGAAAAATCCAAAATTTTGGTTTTTACCAAAGAGCATAAAAGATATCATTGGGAAATAAATGGCCACCACCTTCAACAAGTAAAGGTATTCAGATAACTTGGAATATTTTTCCAGCAAAACGGCAACTGGTCCATCCGTCACCAGCTAGCTGTTGCTGCAGTAGGGGGGGGATCCAGCTGCCAGTGCTAGTCTTTTCACTCGCTTTGGCAAAGTAGAGAGAGCTTGGGCCATAAGTGTTTTTAAAGCCAAAGTAGGAGCAAAATTCCTATTTTGGGCCAAATTTTGGCAGTTTGCCCCCCAAGGGCTTAAATATCCCATATAATAACTTTTTACTGTTAATATTAAGGATCCCACAGGGCATTCCGATGAAAGCCATAAGACTGGATCTAGGAATTGACAGCTGGGTGACAACTGCCAGAAGGAGCTCACTAGTACTATGGGATAGACTTAAGAAGACATCTAATCCTTTGATTAAAGCCATGTGGAATGATTATTTTCAAAGTCCCTGGAGAAAGGAAGTGAAAAGATTCCTATTACGTCTAGGTATTCCAAAGTCTCATGCTGATAACTGGGCTCAGCCTAGTAGTAGATTTGAGATCCTTCAAAGACTTAAAGCTGTAGCTAGGCAGCAAGACATTGTCAAAATAAATGACACTTCCTTTTTACGGCACTATCCGCAATGGATCCCCCCTTTAGGGAAAAGGGCAGAGTATTTAAACCAGAATCTACCTTTCTGAGCAAAGCAGTTATTTATGGCCGCCTGATTAAATTCACTTCCCAGTAAAGTTTTTGAGGGGTGTCAAGCCAAAATTGAATATAGTGAGCGTTTATGCCCTTTTGACAATCTTACAACCGAGACAGTTGACCATATCCTTTTCGACTGTCATCTCTATGACTAGATTAGAAATATTTATTTATCTCCCTTCCTTATTAAATTCCCGGGCAGATCCTCTTCAACCCTTTTAGATATATTTTTGGCCGATATTGATTCAGAACTTACACAGCAATTGTCAGATTTTTGATAAAAGTATTTAAAATAAGGAACTATTTTTTGAATTTCAAACCTGTTGAAGAGGTCTCTAGTCCCAGTTCCCTATAACAAACTTGGGGTTGATATATTACTTTTTCTTTGGTTTTATTTTGTTTTGGTGCATCATAGTACCCCTGATTGTGTAGGGATAGATATTTTAAGATAGTATTATGGACATCAGATGTGAAGTTTTGCTTTTAGTTTCTATGGGGTTGGTTCTCTAATGTATTGTCCTTTTTCTTGCCCAAGTGTGTTGGTGCATTATAGTACCCTTGATTGTGGATAGATATTTATTTAAAGGTAATATTGTAGACATCACATGTGAAGTCTTGTTTTTAGTTTTAATCCTTATTTTCAATTTTTTTTGTACTTGATTTTCATACAGTAAAAACCATATGATTAAGCTGTAATAAAGATTGATTGATTGATTGATTGATTGATATTCAGTGTGTATCTGAGGCCACAGGGCAAGATCATTTGGAGGTTTGGGATGAAGTGTCATCAATATGCTGATGACACTCAGCTCTACCTCTTCTTTTCATCCGAGCCAGGTCCTGCAATCTCAGTGTTTACCCAACGCCTGCCTGCAGCTGGTTCCTGAATGAGGATGAGCTAATTGAAGCTGAATCCTGTCAAGACTGAAGTGATTATGGTTAGCCAGCCTTGTGACGTGAAGGTGACTTCAACTTTCATCACCTCAAGGCTAGATTACTGCAGTGCGCTCTACATGGGGCTGTTCTTAGTGACTGTTCAGAAGCTGGTGCAGAACATGAAGACTTGGCTCCTTTGGGGGACAAGTCGCAGGGAGCACACTACACCTGTGCTTCGAAGTCTGCACTGGCTGCCTATACTCTCTCAGGCACAATTCAAGGTGATGGTGTAGACCATTAAAGCCCTAAATGGTCTGGTCCCACATATCTGAAAGACCGCCTGTCCTGCCATGCTCCATTGCGACCCTGTCGGTCGGCCAGGAGTGCCCTCTTGCAGGTCCCATCTGCTACTCTTCTCCGTAGGACGGGGGTGCACAGGAAAGCGTTCTCAGTCACTGCCCCAGTTCTCTGGAACTCCCGTCCCCTGAGGTTCATATGAGCCCAGGCATAAGAATCTTCCAGAGGCAGTGCAAAACATTTTTGTTTCAAAAGGCATTTGGCAGTGAGGGATAGGGGTCGGCTAGGGATTTGAGGGTGAAAGTGGGGTGGGTCTGGAAAGGGGTTAGGGAAAAGGTTGTTGGGGAGGTTGGTTCTTTTTGCTTTTTTATATGCAAAATGCTGTTTTATATGTTTTATATGCTTGTAATTCCCTCTCACACACACACACTCGCGCGCGCGCACACACACACCTGTCTCTTATACACATCTAGATGTGTATAAGAGACAACACACACATGCAAACAGCATGGTTGAAGGTTCCAGCCTTATCTTGCCCACCCATGTAAGCAGTAAAGACTTTGTGCAGTCTCACATATTGTGTTCACTTACAACTTAGGCTCCATGCACCCACATTTTGCCTTGGTCTTTCAGTGCCAGTTCTCTTCCTCTGAAGGTTGGAGGCAACACGGAGGCTGGGGACAGCAAGCTCCTCCCCCCCCCCTCAGTATTATGGGTTTGAATTCTGTCTCTGCTGTTGCCACAATTTCTCCCTCATTTATAGCTGCCCTCTTAGGCAGCAGCTCAAGTGCATCTGCTGCTTACTACTCAGGTGATTAAAGGTGGACAAATATTTTTCCTAGTATTTCATACATTGAGAGTACTATCCTGTATTGGAAAGGTATTTGGCTGTCTGTGGGCTGTAGCTCCTGATTGAGGATTGTTTAACATCTTCTTTCCACTTAGGTATAGCCCTCATAAGGGGATCAAGCTACTTGGAACTCATTTAATGAAGCTGTGTTGCCAGAAGAACACATCTCCCAGCCTTCTCCCTCCCATATGTACCCACCAGCACCTGGGTTTACCCCCTGCTCCCCAGTACCTGGGTACCCTCTCCCCATACAAACACTACTCCTCACCTCTGGCTGCCCCATGCCTTGTCCATGGATACACATCACCTATCTCTCTTGCCTGTCCCCCCATATACACCTCTCCCAGCACTTGTCTTTCCGTTACCAATACACTTCCTTCCACCCACCCCAGCCTGCCTCCTCTGTGCATACAGATCACCCATTTCTCAGTTTTGTCCCCCATAACTACTCCCCTAGCACCTGGCTTCCCCCTCCCCATACAGAGGGGCTGCCACGGCTCTCTTCAGCCCACCCATGACATGCAGCCTCTGAAGATCATGGACGAGCTGAAGGGAGCTGGGGAAGATTCCTTTCCAGCCTGGTCAAATCTGTGAAGCTCTTGGCAGACTGCAGAGGGGACTGCAGTGACTCCCTGCCACAGGTGGGCTGAAATACTTTCCCATCCTGTGTTAGCCACACAAAACTCCTTTCTCTGAGCTCTATGAGAATATAGGACCATCTGCGTATAATAACCTCTCCACGCATATCTTATGCACAGATACTCATTCACTTCTCTTGATATACAACAGCGTAGAAGAAGAAATACATAAAATGTACACACATTTGTTGTACGTATAATTGATGTCCATCCTGACATAAAAATCTCACTCTTTCCATTAGATAACATGGGAACTTCAAAACATAATTTACAAACTACATGATGGATTTTCAAAATCTAAACTCAGGAATGGACTACAATGCACACTTTAATTTTCTGACACCTCTACACATTGACACAAGTAATTTAAAACAAACTTTTATACATCAACAGAAAAAGTTGCAAAAGATGGAAAAAACAGTTCTGTCTCCAAAATTCATCCTGTAGCTCAGCCATTTTTCAACCAAACTGTCTGAAGTTTGGACAGCTTTTACTACTTACTTAAATTATCTTCCCTACAAATTTTCATAGTGATAGGATAAATAATCTTTATTTTATAATGCTTAGAATGTTTGTGATTTTAACAGAGTGTGCAACCTGCCTTAACCATAGAGACAGTCCTTCAGCTCTATAGTTATGTATTTATATTTATTTCTGATTAAGATATTTAGATCATATTTTGAGATTGCCCCATTATTCCAAATATGAAGCAGAGCTTTCTTTCTAAATTGCATTTTGAAAGGGAAGATAAAGTTAGAAGACTCTGGATAAAACTGTATTATCTCAGCATAATTTTGTAGACCTTGCTTAGCTCCAGGACAGTTTTCAAGCTCAAGTATCATTTGTAGCCAAAAGGACCTGAGACTGAACTTCTTTCTGTCAGACAAGTGCCTGTCTGAAGTGACATGTATGCTGGCCAGTTCCAGACTTGGTTACTCCCAGACACCATATCTAGGGAAGAGAGTGAATGCTAGGAAGAAGCTCTAAATAGAATAAGACCACATGCACATCCAACGGCAGCATGGCAGCAAAACACCCAAGAGCCAAAGATATGGTGGGGGGAGGAGGTGGATGCAGGAAGTACCGCTGGTGTGATCGGGGGTCTGCCGCGACTTTACTCACAGTTGTCCAGACTCAAAATCCAGCCTTAACAACTGCGAGTAAAGTCATAGCAGAACCCTGTTCACACCAGTGGTACTTCCAGCATCTGCCTCCTCCTCCCGCCACGTCTTTGGCTTGCGGCAGTTTCCTGGCCCTGCTGTCAGGTGTGAATGTGGCCTAATATGTTGAGTAGCAATGGATACTTAGAGAGTTTCAACTCATTCTTTATGTTGATTTATTTCTCTTTCCAATATCAGATTCAGTTTTAGAACCTAATCCCTATTTTTGTGGCTCTCAGTATCTATTATAATCAGAGATACAGCTGAGATTAAGACTCATAGGAACAGTAGATTGAGCCTTCTCAGTAGCTGGCACGTGGCTACAGAACTTACTTCAGCTAGGTATCCCAGTGATGATGGTTCTCCGTGTGTTCAGAGTGAGATACAAGGCCCATCTGTTTGCATTTGGTTTTCTGCAAGAACAATCCAAGAATAGTTCCGTTTCTTATGCCAAAAATAAGGTATTATGAAAAGATTATGTGGAGACTAAAGCAAAAGAGTAATAAGACGACATTCTTAATGGGTTAAATAAGGGATTGATAGGGAGTGCAGCTTTCAGACTGCCATATGCAAATAAACACACAAATACCATGGTGCTGGGTGTTCTAAGTGCTGCCGGATAGGTGAAATGTTAGCAATACTTTTTGCTTCTATAGTGCCTTCTCTCTGAGGCCTTGAACTCTTTACATTAATTAAAGCACACGACCCTCCCTGCTTTATGATATAGGTAAGTAAGCAATGCCAAAACAGGGGTATAGTTATTAGTCGATATCTTGTCTGCACTGAGGCACACAAAGCACAGATGAATTGCCTTTTAAACACATTCAAGCTGTGTGTATGTTGGTTGGTGAATTGACATCCCAGAGCATGTCATTCAATTTATGGAATATTTTGTTGATAGAAGGAAAAATTAAGTGTGAAAAGTCAATTAATCTTCTGAAGAAGGTAGTTCTGTTCAGTTTTAGCAAAATGAAAGCCAGGAATGTGCTAGGCAGAATTCTTTTTGTCTTTCACTGGATGCCCCTCCACGTTTATTTTATTTATTTATTTATTTGTTTATTTACTTATTTATTTCATTATATTTATATGCCGCCCCCCATGCCTACGGCATCTTGGGGCGGCTTCCAACATAATATAAAACAATTTTTAAACATTAAAAAATCTATAATATCATAATTAAAACAAATTTAAAACACTCCCCACAAAAATTAACCCATCCCCCCACCCTCCCCTCCGAAGGCCTGGGCGAACAGCCAAGTCTTACAGATACGTTAAAAGGCCAATAGGCCCGGGGTCAGGCGAGCCTCCTCCGGGAGGGAGTTCCACAACCACGGCCCGGCCACCGAGAACGCCCTTTCCATTGTGGCCCCCTGTGTTACACGGGGGGCCTCCAGAAAGGTGCCCCCAGTGGACCGGAGGGATCGCTCTGAGGCGCGGAGGTTGAGGTGGTCCCTGAGATATGAGCGGCCCAGACCATGTAGGGCTTTGTAAATCAATACTAACACCTTGAATCTGGCTCAGTACGCTATAGGCAGTTAGTGCAGAGTGCGGAGCACTGGTGTTATGTGCTCCCACCGCCCTGTCCCCGTCAGGAGATGGGCTGCTGTGTTTTGCACTAGCTGCAGCCTCCGAACCAGAAACAAGGGAAGCCCCATGTAAAGCGCATTGCAGTAGTCTAGCCTCGAGGTGATGAAGGCATGGACGAGAGTGGCCAGATCGGGCCCGGAAAGGTAAGGTCGAAGCCCCCGTACCAGGTACAGCTGCCGAAAGGTGGCTTTAGCCACCGCCTCCACCTGCTGATCCAGACAGAGGCCCGAATCTAAAACCACCCCCAGACTCTGAACCTGTAGGTTAGGCAGAGAAACCAAAGAGTAAGTCATCTTTTCCTTTCCCCATCTAATCTCTGGATTTAGACCTTGAATACATGAACTGGAAGGAGCTACCAGAGGTGATAGCCCCAGAAGCTGGTTTTTAACACTGCCTTTACCTCTTGCTTTTTCCAGATGTTTGAAGAGGATTGTGACAGCAGTGAACATATAAGGAGCTGCCGCTGGTCCTGCTCGGCTAACTGGCAGTAGCAGAACTTTAGCTCTACTCCACTTAGTTGAGCAGCAGAGCAGAAGCTTCTCTTCTTTGACACCCCATGTGACTGCTGCTGAGCAGTGCATCCCAGGTCACAATGGTTTCTTTGAAGTACCTGAGAAAGATTAGAAAAGAGAGAGACAATTTTCTGGAGAAGTTCATGTTGAAAGTTTTAGCTCTCTCTGTTCCTGTATTAGTGAAAACGTTTTTTGTGATCCCAAGGCTGATCTACATTTAGCAGATTACTAACAAGTTCCTTGAAACAGCACAAATTGCAAAGGCACACATGCGGCTTCACTATGTGCAGATTACAAGGGAGCACAAGGGTGTGATGTCACCAACATCATGTCCAGCTGTCTTTGACTTCCCCAACCCAGTGGGATCAGGCATCCATTCACAGCTGGGTGGGCTAGAGGGAGCCATCCAGCATGAGACAAGCAGGAATTGAACCCACAGCCTTCCGGGAAGCAGATGGGCTATAGTGTCAGCTTATAAAAGATTATTGGTACAGTTATTATTGTTATACTTTATGTGCTTGACTGCAGTGCTCATGGATTTTCTACCCTTCTTTAACACACATTTTATTTTCCTTGCTTTTTATTAGTCACAGATTTTATTTTTTATTTTTTTACAGAGGTATGTATCCAGAGATAGCTTAAATCATGTTGTAGTGAAGGTTTTTACAGTGTGAAGTGAATTTTTAAAGTAAAGTGATTCTGACACTTTGAAGGATTCTTCCTTTCTGGAAAATAAACAGATCCATTGGAATGATATTTTCTCTATCATACGACAGATCTGCCAGGAGAGCTGCATTTTATTCAAATTTTATATGAACATGTTAATCATTTTGTCAGACTTTTCCTTAACAATGGTTTGTAACATCACAAATCTAAAATATTTCCCACCTTTTTCTAAAAAGACATACACCAGGGAAATGCAAAAAGAAAAATATTTTAATACTATCCTGTAAAATATTACATCTCAAAATAATATTTTGAATATCTGATGAGTTTCTGGTGAGTTTTGGGCCCCCCTAGTTCTACAATGTGATGAGAACAGTTTGTTAAGGGCTGTGATTTTAGAACTTTCACTTTGGCTTTGGATTTTCATTTTCTAGCTTGGTTGTTTTTAATTTGTGATGTAGACTAATGCTTCAGGGCTTGATCTAGTGAGGAAGACCCCAGAGGTTGCAATGTTTGTGCAAGAGATCAGCCATTCCATTGAGAGCTCTCCACTCCTATCCTGCCATGGAACTCAAGCCAGCCTTCTACTCTTGACTCTTCAGTTTCCTTGACGAGTCTTGCTAAGAGGTGGGAAGAGGCATTGCAGCACTGCTGCCTTATCGTCCAGCAACTGTGGGTATTTTCAGACGTTACGAAACCACGCTCAACCACAGTCAATCGGCAGTGGGGGCGAATGGTCCTGTAATGTCTGTTTGAATCCCACCAGATGTTCACCACAGTGAACCACTGGCGGGAATCAAAATAACCGCGCTTTCGAGGATGGTCCGGGGACCTTCTCTGAAAGCAAGGTCAAAGTGATTCCCGCCGGGGGTGAACTCCCGGCGGGAATCACTTCCCCCCCAACAGATGTGATGTTAACACGCTCAACCACAGTGGAATTCACCGTGGTTGAGCGTGTCAGCGTCACGTCTGTTCCCTGACCATGGCCCGGAATCGGCGGCCATGCTTGCCACCGATTCCGGGCCGTGGTCAATCTCCCGGGGGATGGGCAGGCGCCATGGCCACATTGGTGGCAGCGCCCGCCCGTCTCTGGGAGGGCGGGCCTCTGGGGGAGCATGGGGGGGGGCTGTGCGGCTGCATGTTGCGCCGCACAACCCCGCCCCTCCCCAGATTACCCACCAGGATCAGCCGGCACGTCTGTTGATGTGCTGGTATTGATCCCAGCGGGGAATCAATAGGGTGATTCCATGACGGGGCGAATGTTGCCCCGTCACGTCTGAAAATACCCTATGTCAGCACCACTGTGGCTTTGCCCACTCTCTGGGATCTCACTCTGTACCTCCCCTTTGAACCATTTGAGAGGAAGAATAGACTATTTGGCAAAGGTACTAGGCTAGGTCTCGGAAGATATGAGATCAACTTTCTGTTCAGCTGATGACTTCTAGTGTTGGACAAGTCATGTAGAGGCTCTGGCCCATAAAATGGAGAAAATAGTAATTTACTACTTCACATGGATACTGTGTTGGCAAGAACATTAACATTTGGGGTGCTCAAAATAAGTTGTGTAAGTACTGATGATGGGGCCAATTTTATGTTTCAGAGTTACCTCTCAGTAACCTATAAATACAATTTGTCAGTTGGGTACATTTAAAATGGGATTAAATAAACCAATATTACAGTTCTGAAAATATTCTGCATCACTACTACTTTAGAGGCAAAGGAGATCAGCAAGGTTTACCATGCACCTAAATTAGGGTGCTTACAGACCTAGCAGTAGCACCACAAGTTTGGTGGCCAAATTCTGTGTCTATTGAATCTGTCTTAAATTTATATAACTAGGACAAAGAATTTATAATTTAGTATAAAATTACTAGAATACTATTTGAATGTGTGTGAATGTAACTTAAATTAATTCATCAAACTGTTCTCATTTAAGTTGTTAACTGAGAACAAATTTAAGTCAGGATGGTGTCTTTGGAAATCTTTAAATTTCAGAGTAATAGGAATGTTCTGCAATTTTGTACATGAAAAGTCAGTTAACTAATTAGTCTCATATTCTTCTCAGTGGAATACATGTTTTTCAATTACCCCTTTCTGTTTTTAGTCATTGATTTTCTCTTTAACTGCTTTTTAATGGGTATTGAAGAAATCTTTTTGTAAATGTAAACCGCGTAAGTCCATACTGTCAGTTAACTTTAGTATGAGAGTGTTTTGAACCACTCCAAGTTTTATTTCCTTGACTGTTCATCCACAAATTGCCAAATAGAGGAATGAAGTAGATTTCAAGAACTCTCTTTGTTCTCTATATCCTGTGCCTGACCCACAGGTAATCTGTACCTTTTTTCTTCAGCACAGAATAATTGTGGTGGGAAAGCAGAGAAAATGTTAGGGTCACAAAGTGCAGACCAGACAGGGATGACAGGTTCTGCCAATTGACTGCCAGTATTGAGAACCTGCGAACCACAGTCTCTCCTTTTTCACATGGATTTTTGTTGTATGCTAACAGGAATTCCATCATGATGGGTTGGGCGGTTTGGAGTAGCACTTAAAACTTTTATTTCTCTTAGTTTCAAGGTGGGCAGTGCAGGTTTTGGGTGTACATTTAAAAGTGCAGTAGAATTACTTTCTACACCAACTTCGAGTTTGTGCACAAAATAAAAATACTAATTTGTGTCTGTAAACTAGACATTTGGTGCATAGAGATTTAAATAAAATTTAAATAAGATTTAAATAAGAAACACAGTTACAGTAGAAGTGGAATATATGTCTGCTTTTCTAAATTTTTCTGTCTTCCATAAAGAGCAATTGGAGGTTCTTATTTTGTTGTTATGCGGAAGATCGGTGATCTAAACCAACAAGGAAGCGTTTAAAGATCTCATTTGTTCATAAACAATGCAAGCCAACTCTGGAACAGACATCTGTCACTCAAACAGATGTTCCTTTGTGAAGGTGCCTGTATGGCTCAGATTTCAGAGTTACTTGGGCAGTTTGCACTTGGAATGGCGGCTAGCGATGATGGCGAGTACTGCAAAGGTGAACATATTTCTGGAGCAAACACACTAACAGATTTATCCCTCCTCCCAAACAAAAACCGAAGCCAAATAAGCATGCATATTCTGAACTTCAGGCACTATTTTATAATGGAGGGTTTTTCATATAAATCACATTTCTGAAGGTTTGCAGCTTTAACTTCTGATACCATTTCTGTTCTCACATATCCACAACCAAATTTCTCTACTGTTCAGTAGGGAAAACGAAGCAGTGGATATAATTGCCTAATGACAGATATGGAGGAGAACAGAGAATCTAGTGATCATTTCCTGTGAGTTGGCAAACATCCAGCTAGTCTCAATGGACACACTGAGGTAAAGGCTAAATGAAAATAGCTAGTTCTTTTTTTCTTATCCCATTTTACTTTGTAAAGCAAGGTATTGAAACAATTAGGTGACAGCGTGGTGTTAGTTTTCTCACAGAAAATTAGAAAGATTAAGCAAATGTGGAAGTGCATTTTAGCTATAATCAGCAGATTTGGAGCTGTAATACTTTTGCATTCTCTGAGGATATGTTTATAACATTATTTATACTGTCCCTTTTCATTATGTGCAAGCTTATCCAAAGCCACCTTATACTTGCTATGTCAGAGGTGGGACACTTTTTCCTAACCGAAGGCCATTTTAAAAATTAGCATAAGCTCCATAGGCCAGATAAAAGTGGAGGGCAGGAGAGTTTAAGAGTTTGCCTCAGGGTGGGGGAAGGATTCAGATCATAGATTTATCACCTATCTTTGAGTGGTAACAAAAAAGACAATAGCCCCCTGGAGTCCAGGTTCAGTCTGTACATCCCCCACTCACATTTTTGATGTGTAGAGCCCAATAAACAGGCATCCCCCTGCGTGTATTTCTTATGCCTTTGGGAAGCCCCCATTCAGCCCTTACTCTCAGGTTTAGCATGACAAGCCTTATACATGGGCAGATATTCTTCCTCACTGTACTCTGCCCACCAGCCCGCCTGCCCCCCCTTCTTAGTATCCCACTCCCTACCATGTCTCAAAGGCACAGCAAACCATGGGAGCAAGAAGCTGCCCCAGCTGTTTCTTTCTTCTGGGCTATTGTGACTCTGGGAGGTGGTCCAGCTCTGCTATCCCCACCCACGCATGGAGGTTCGTATCTGGGTTTATACCTGTGAACTCTTGGCAGCTGGAAATAACTTTTTCCTATGCATAGAATGCTGAGCTTATTAGACAGATCACATATTTTATTGAGTGTGCCTATAGTGAACGTTGAAACCAAAAGAAAAAAAATGAAGTAAAAAGCAATCTGTCTTTGCATGTTGTCACCACCTGGTTTCTTGCATCCACGGCTCACAGTGATGTACCAGCAAGTAGCAGCACATAGTTTTATTACGCTCTTGCCCACTGTTGTGTTGGAAATCCCTCTTGGTTTGCATAAAACTCCCAGTCAAACTTGCACCTCTTGTATCCCCTCACTAGCAACTTCAGCATTACCGTACAGTTGAGGCAGAAAACATCACCGCTCTCAAGAGCACCACTTCTCCAAGTGTCCAAATCTCATTTAGGGCAACAGGCTCTCCTTCAGTCGATTCACATTCCCTATACCCTTCTGTCCCCAAAGAGATTCATCTCTGCCATCTGATCAAGGCACTCCCAGTGGCCCCACGGGTATCCTCTCGTCATCAGGGCACTGATGAGGAAAAACGTCCGGGAAGGTCCAGTCTTCATTAGTGACTGCTCTACTTCTGGCAATGCACAAATGTCCAGAAAAGTCACAATCTCATTTGCGTTCCACTCTCTCATCTCGTCTGGGGCTCCAGTTGTTCCATTCTGCTAATCCTGGCACTGCTGCAAGGTTGCTCGATGTTTGCACAACCATCATGCATACATAGAACCCCATTGTGTTCATGTGCCAAGCTATGAGCGCATAGGCTGCCTTGGAGAATGGGTCTGACAGTTCTCTCTGTACATCAAATCTCCTCTTGGCCTGTCTTATCATGGTTTTATACTTTCTATGCCAGTGTCTGGACTCATTCCTATTTACCTCTGTTGAAGTACTTTTCCATTTTTGAAGGACAGTTTTTTTGCTCAGATGGCCTTCTTAATTTTTCCATTTAGCCATAAAGACATTTGTTTGGGACTCTTTTTTTCTTGTGATATATGTTTAATCAGGGCATCTAAGATAGTAGTTTTCAATAGTTTCAATACCTCTTGCAGGCTTTTGACCCTGATCATTAATGAATATATTAAACAATACTAATAGCAGGGCAATGTTTGCACCCTGCGGCCAGAGGCAGAGTTGTTGTTCTGGATATGCCAGCATTGGTTCATGGCCCATATATAGTCCTGCTGCACCATTTGGACTGAAAACTCTTGGAACACCACCTCATTCTGCAGCACCTCACCGGAGTATATTGGAAGTTCTGCTCCTCCCATAGAGCAATGAAGGTCTTGGTCTCTTCCTTGGTCCAGGAAATGCAACACTGGTGATCAGATTGGTAGGTGGAGAGTGACTGTGATTGCGTAGTGGTGATAGCAGTGCTGGTTGTTGCCTGGCTGTTGGTTTGACCCATGACCTTGGTGATTAGGGTTGAAGTGAGAGCAGGTGCTCTTGTTCTGTCAGGAGACACCGGCCTTTCAGGAGCACTTTCAGCCATTCATTGGTATTTCCCGTTCTGATCCCATCAGTATCAGCACCTGCGATTTCCTGTCATTTTCTGGTAATTTCTGGTATTACCGATAATACCAGAAATTACCGAATAATACCGGGAATTACCAGAAATTACTGGAGTGGTGGAAAATAGCAGAAAATCACAGAAAATATTGAAAATACTGGTAGATTTCCTCCTTGCGCCAATGAAGGCAAAGTGCTGTTTCCACTGGAAACAGTACTCGCAGAGATTTTTTGTTTCAACTCTACTGTTGATGGTGCCCCACTCCCTCATCATAGCATTGCGGGCAAATTGCTCAAAACACTATGGCATTGCTGTGGCAACAGATGAGGGCTGCAGTGGCTGTCCACCAAGCAGACAGATAACAGCCCCACCTCCAGCTGGGGCTTGCCGTGCTATTCCAGAGCACCGCCGGTGGAGCACTCCAAGAGCAGGGACAGCCTGCACATCTGGCCATTAAACAGACAGCCTGCCTGGGGGTGAGGCAGGGCAGCTGCCCATGTGAAGTCTCCCTTTGTGTGCATTGAGTGGTGACCAAGTGGCCAGTCGGAGATAATACCTAATAACAACAGGCAGATGGACACCCACCTGGTATGGTCTACCATCTGCTTTGTTAACACCCTTTGAGTGCACGTCCTCATCTCTACTCTCTTCCTCAGCTCACTCTTTCAGTGTTTAAGGGTAGGGGCTAGATCCAGGGGCCAGATCCAGGAACTGGAATAGGGCTAAATAAAAAACAACCCTGAGTCAGATTAGGCCAGAGGTTCCCCACACCTGTATTACACCAGTGCTCAGTTCTCTGCACTGGCTGCCTATAGTCTTCTGAGCCCAATTCAAGGTGTTGGTGCTTACCTATAAAGCCCTATATGGCCTGGGCCCCACCTATCTGTGGGACCACCTCACTCCCCAGGCTCTGGATTGGGCCCTGCGGTCGACGGGGAGCGTCTTTCTTGAAGTCCCCCGGGTATCCCGGGGGGCGACTATGGAGAGGGCATTCTTGATGGCCGCACCAAGTCTGTGGAACTCCCTCCCAGCAGAGGCCCAGGTAGCCCTGGACCTCTCCTTCTTTTGATGTGATTGCAAGACCTGGCTGTTCCACCATGCTTTTGGTGAGGGAGATGGGTGAAGGGTGGGGAGACTATGTTAGAGTGGGAAGGGTTTTGTCATATTTTTATTTGACACCTCCATATAAATGAAATGTTTTATTACGTATTTATATTTTTTGGAAGTTATTATATTTTTATTGTATTTTTATGCTTTTTTAGTTGCCCCGAGCTGCTTTAGCAGGAGGGGCAGAATATAAGTTTATTTATGTATTTATTTGTTTATATAAATAAATAAATATATTTGAAGGCTATAGAATTACTTAGCTTTCTCCCTAATTTGTTTTGTTTTGTACCACAAATATACGTGGTAGATCAGCCTGTTAGCCATTACATCATTGCACTTGACAGATACTGTTGGCACTAAAACTACAGCAGGTAGCATATTTGCTACCCAGGGATAATACCTGCATTATCAGGAACCCCCGGTAGGGTGCCTGCCCCAATCCTCATTGGGTATCCGATGCCCGAAGATGTGAGTATTACTGGGGCATCCTGGGACACAAATCCCAGCACCCTCAGCTACCCGGGCTGACCCACCTCACCACCGGGTTGCTGCTCTTCTGGTCGATCACTGCTTGTTGTTGCTCCGCGGCCCACGCACTGTTCAGCTGAGTGAGGAACTTCCCTGCTTTATTTTTTACTCGGTGAGGAGGCCTTTTCTCACCTGCATGCACCCCTTTAATGGGTCCCCTGTTCCCAGGGGGCCCCAAAATGAGGGAGCATGCACTCATCTGATACAGATCCCCCTGGAAACAGGGCATCCATTACGTGGATGCACGCAGGTGAGAGGCCACCTTGCTTCTCTCTCCTCCCTGCCCCCACTCAGAAAAAGCCAAACAGGGAAATTCCTCACTCAGGTGAACACCATGCTGGCTGGGGAGCAGCAGCAAACGGGCAGCAACCAACCAGAAGAGCAGCAGCCCAGCAGTGAGATGAGTCCAGTAGCCCGTTGGGTCATGTTTGGGTAGCAGTTGGTGCCTGAATGTGACTGGGGTGAGTCAGGCACCCCAAATTCGATGGGGTACCCAACTGGGCAGGTACCCAGATGCAGCTCTAATTGGCACACAAAAGAAGAGCTATTGCATTTTACATCATTATGGCACATGTATCTGTCTTGTGGGCCATGTGAATAGTATAGAAATGCAAACCACTTGGGTAGGGCACACATACAAATAAAGTGAATTTTAACAGTTAGCATATTAACCATTTGAATGATTGATTCTCCACCACCTGAAGTCTTTAAATCAGGACTAGTCTGTTTTAGAGAGATTCTCTAGCTGAACCAATAGTAATTTGCTCAATTCAGGGACTGCTGGATGACATTTTTAGCCTGTATTATACGGGAGGTCAAGCTAACTGGTTACAAAGGTCCCTTTTCATCTTAAAACCTATGCATTTATATACTTTAATTCAGAGATGGTAGCTATGCTGATTGTAATATAACAACTTATGTCTGGTTATATTATTTGTATGTACATATGTGCAAGTAACTGTTCAGTACTAGATTGTGTTTCTGAAGCAACTTAAAATTCTCCTCAGAGATGGAAGTTTGCATATTCTGTATGCATTAGAAAGCTAATGGCAATTTTGATATAATTTATTATATATGTTATTGACGGTATACAAATTTTGTACAGGTGTGTGTGTGTGGTTTAAGGTCTAATTCACATACTCACCTCTTGGTAAGTTTCTCCTTTTCCTGAGTTAATTTGCTAGAGGGAGACAAGATGGAGAGTTAATTACTACTCTCTCCATCTCAAAAACTGAAGTAATTACCTCCGGACCTGTGTGAGATTTTTTTACTGCTGGAGGTATTTTGCCATTGGTTTGAGTTCATGTGACCACTTGGTAATTTACTCAATCAGCCTATTCAGTGGTCAGATAAGCAGGAGGGCAGTTTCCAGGAGTGAGTGGTGGGGAACGATCATATGACCACTAAGGAATGTGGTGATTTAGTCTGCGTAAAATAACCCTCTTGAATAGTTTTGTGTGGCTGCCTTTCGTGAAAACACAGCTTCAGTGGGTTGTTAGAATTTTAAGGAAGGTAAAGGGCAAATGTCATTTACAGCTGGTATGCAGAAATAATACAAACATCTTTTTCTGAAAAGTTGTTCTAGTCTTCTGAGGCAGCTCCCAATTAGGTTTGGTTTCTTTTTTTCTTTTCTTTTCTTTCTTTAAAAGTGCTTCAGGATTTTCTGAGAGGCTTTTGTGTTTTCATTAAAACAGACCTTTTGAAAAGTGTAGTGATAAAGACTGGAAATTGGCTTGCTGTCACTCAACCCACCAGAGTCAAATCCCTGTGATCTCAGTTTACTAGCTGAAGGTTTTTAAATGATAAGACTTGAAACTTGTTGACACTTAATTATAGCTAACCAAGCTACTGAACAATACCTCAAATACCTATTTCTGCTTAGGAACAGAAATCTCCAAATAAAGCCAGTGGGTGAAAACAAACACAGGATGTTTAGGGAAAAAACAGACACAATGGGTTCATTAACAATTGGAAGATAACTGGCTTCTGTCATTCCAAAAGATTTCCTGCAAAATAACTTAAGAGCTTTTCCACCTCAAATGTCCATGGCCTGAAGAATTTAAATGTTCACTAATTCAATGACAACTTCATCTCAACCCACATTAATCTCAAGGTTTCGTCTAGGCAATTAAAAGAAATGTGTATTGTTTATGACCTGTGCTTAACTATAATGTGTTACCAATCAACTTTAATATTAATACCTATTTTTAAAATGCCCCGTCTGTTTCTTTTTTCAAGATGAAAACCCGGAGTCTGTGTTTGGTCCATGCATCCATTGCTCATATGTTTGCCATGTAAAGCCTAATAAATGGGCAGCCCCCTGCCTGTATTTCTGGTGCATTTAGGCAGCTCCAGCTCAGCCCCTACTCACAGGTTTAGCATGACAAGCCTGATACATGGGCAGGCATTCTTCCCCACCACAGTCCCCCCCCCCCATCCCCCCAATATCTCACCTCATCTCATGAACTCACAGTTCTATTCTAACTCGGAGAGGTGGTTGCACCTGCTATCCTCACCCACGGAGGATCATATCTGGGTTTATACCTGCCAGCACTTGGCAGCTGGAAGTAACTGTTTGCTATGCACAGAATGCTGAGTTTATTGAGCAAATCACACACTTTATTGAGCACCTACAGTGAAAATTGAAATAGAAAGCAATCAGTCTTTGTATGTTGTCACCACCCAGTTTCTCGCATCCACAGCTCACAGTGATGCACCGGCAGGTAGCAGCACAGAGTTCTCTTGGGGCCTCGCCCACTGTGGTGTTGCATAAACCCCCAGTCAAACTTGAACTTCTTGTATCCTCCTCTGTAGCTTCTTCTGCATTACCACACAATGGGGGCAGAAAACGTCCCCACACGCTAGGGCACTCTGCACTTCTCTGAGTGTCCAAACTACGTATTCATTTATTTAAATGTCTATCCTGCTCTTCCCCTAAGGCTCGGGGAGTTTACATAAAACACACAAAATAGAAATACAATAAAACTCCCTTTAAAACAAGCTCTCCATCAGTCAGTACACATTCCCTGTACTCCAAGTCACTTGTTTCCCTAAAGAGATTCATCTCTACAATCTGATTCAGGCACTCCTGGTGGCTCTGCGGGTATCCTCTTGCTGTCATCAGGGCAGTGATGAGAGAAAATGGCAGGGAAAAACTTGGAACTGTATCAGGGTTGCATGGTGTGTGCACACCATCATGCATACATAGAAGGACCCCATTGTCCTATGGCTGTTTCGAAGGATGGGTCTGACAGTTCTTTCTGTACATCACATGTCAGCAAAGGTCAGGGTATCCACCCCCACCCCCAGAGTCTCTGGGCCCTGTACCTGGTGTGGTCACAGTACTCACAGACAGAAGGCGAGGCTAATTGGCTTGCCTGGGCAAATTATCCACAGCAGTAGCTTTCTATGGCATTATGACCCCTCGTGGTCATTGCAAGCAACAACAATTTTTTTAAAAGATAAGAAAATATGAGTAACTTTTAACCAATTTGCAATTCTTCTCCCACATACATTTGAGCATAGTGACCTTCACTGGTTCCCGCCCCATTAAAAAAATGCCATGTTTCTGTGGTGCTAAAATCTGTAACTTTAGATGAGTTGGTATGTGCACTGATGTGCTTGTGACGGAAATATCTGTGCAGTTTAATAGCCACCTGGATTGGCAGTGCTGGTGCAGCAACACACATACACACGCACCATAGCTTTGCAAAAACCTTTTCAACAAATAGCCGACCTGTAACTAATAGCAGCCAATAGCATCTCCTGTTTGTCGTACAGCCAGTTCTGTAAGGACACATGACCAATAGTGGCCAATAACTGCTCATATGTGGCGGGTAGCCAATCCTTGCTAGGCAGCTGCCCAGCTCTTTAAGCTGTTCCAAAATGTTTGGTGCGTGGTCTGCAGAGTTCACAGATGCTGGAACCGCATCCATGGAGACGCATGCCGACAACTTCCTTGTGCTCGTTATTGTGCTCCAGGCCTTAATTCCCACTGCTGAGAAGAACTTGCAAGTGATCCAAGCCTTCTGCTGTTGTTGACATGATGTGATTTCAAGGCACAGACAGACTCTTGCTCGAACTGTGGCCAGGATAGTGGGATGGTCCGCACCAGAAAGGCAACACCTGCTATGACACTATGCACTTTCCTACCTCCTGGTAACAACGGACTGCAGAGGGGAGGATCAAAGGCATGTAAGGTCAGCTGATGCATGTCAGGAGATGCGGCTTCAGTGACCCATGCCCCGCACATGGCTGTACCCACTGAGAGGCTTGTCTAAGTGAACAAGAAAAGCACAGACTGGTGGGAGAAATTGCTGTCCCGTGTGAAGATGCCAAGTGGGTAACAAACTTCAGCATCCCCCCTCGCCTTGTCCTGCAGATAGCCAAGTTCCTCAGGCCTCGACGAGAAACAGAGCAGTGATGCAGTTGCCCATCCTCATGGAGAATAGCATTGCCATCTGGAAGCTGACCACTCCAGACTTCTGCCATTCTGTCACCCACCAATTTGGCATTGGAATTGCCATAGTGCACACCATACTCATGGAGGTTTGTACAGTGATTGTAGAAGTGTTGCTGGACTGGGTGGTTTAATTGGCTGATCTCATGGAGGTAATGGAAGGGATTCCCAAAATGTATAAGAGCAAATTATGTTTAATGGCGAAAGCTGAAATAAACTTGTTTTTGATTGATTGATAAGAGTAATGTATGGGAGCCATATTACCATCATCTGCCCCTGCCATAGCAAAGATGACCACCTGAACCAGAAGAACCAGTCCATGGTTCTCTAGGCTGTAGTGGACCACAGACCACTATGCATGTGCTGACCGAGTGATCTGGGGAGAACCATAATGTCAGCATCTTCTAGTAGTCCCCCTTCTTTGCCTGCATGTGCACTGTCTCCTTGTGGACCCTCCACTGAAACATGAATTGAGGGGGGTGCTCATGAGGCCTGTTCTCGGGGGCCCTACCTGTCCCCTGAAGTCCTGGCTCATGAAGGCATACAGCATTGCCTGCACCCTGGAGCAAAGGTACCTTAACCAGCAGCTCAAAACCACCCAGATCTGTTCTGTAGAGGGCTTTGGAGCTATTAAAGCAGCACTGGAGATTAACTTCTAGAATCAATTTCCCCTTCTGATCCCATCAGTATCAGCACCTGTGATTTCCTGTCAGCTAAAGACCACTCACCTGCTAACAACTGCGACCTATGTTCTCCACAACATCTGCAAGACTGGTGGGACCTCGTTGGAGAACTCCATGCCAGTTAGCTCTGATGAGCCAGTGCCTTTGTTCCAGGACCAGCTAAACATAGTGGAGCAAAATATCCCATGAGAAATCAAGGCCCTGCTCCCAGTGGGACCCCACACTACTGACTGGCTGCACCCTCTCACCAGCCTGCCTGCAGCCTGCTCGAGCCCCTGCCCTCAACAGAAGCCTGGGCAGGGGGAGGAACTGCCGCTGCCCCTGCGGCTCGCCTGCCTGGTGCCTCACTGCGCCTGCCAGCCTGCCGCAGCAACGCTCTCTGCCTCTCCTCCTGCACCACCCACTGGCAGTGCTGCTGCTGCAGCTACTGCTGGCCCAAATGCCCCGCTGCCCTAGGTGTATCTGTGAAGTTGTGCATGCTGGAGCCAGCCATTTCCTGGATCTGGCATGCTGTGAAATGTAGTCCAGCATGCCAGATTTAGGATAAGGGGATGGCCCTGGCATGTGCAACTGCGGAGGGACAGAGCCAGCGGGCAGGACCAACTGTAGTACAGCGGCAGTACAGAGGCAGCAGCAGGTGTGTGTGTGTGTGTGTGTGTGTGTGTGTGTGTGTGTGTGTGTGTGTGTGTGTGTGTGTGTGTGTGTGTGTGTGTGTGTGTGTGTTTGAATGAGTCTGTGTGAGGGTTTTTTGAGTGTGTGACTGTGAGAGAAAGTTGGTTTGAATGAATGTATGAGAGTTTGAATGAGTCTGTGTGTGTGTGTGAGAGAGAGAGAGAGAGAGGGAGAGGGGGAGGTGAGAACTTGTGTGTGAAAATGCGTCTATGTGTAAGAGGTGATTGGACCTTGGAGTGAGAGTGTATGTGACTGAATGAGAATGTGTAAGCGGATGAATGTGTGTGTGTGTGTGTGTGTGTGTGTGTGTTTGAATGAGCGTGTGTGATTAAATGTGTGTGAGAGAATAAATGTGTGTGAAAGAATGTGTGTCAGAGAGAATATATGAGTGTGTGTGTGTGTGTGTGTGTGAGAGAGAGAGAGAGAGAGAGAGAGAGAGAAGTGAGAGCATGTGCGTGTGGGGGAGAGAGGTGAGATTGTGGGAAAGTGAGCAGAGCTGTGAAAAGTGGGCAGGGTCATGGGAAAGTGTATGGAGCCATAGAAATTGGGCGGGGCTGAGGGGGCCCCCATTTTGTCTTCACCCTGGGCCCCACAATGTCTAAGGCTGGCCCTGCAAAGACCCACCATCAGTGACAGTTTAATGAGCATCGACGAACTGTTTCAAATTATCTTTTTGTGATATCAATAAAGTCTATAAAAATATTCTCTGTGTCACTGTGTTTTCTTCTGGCCCACCTGGCTCTCCCCCGTTACTGGGATG
Organism: Sphenodon punctatus; assembly: GCA_003113815.1. NCBI lineage: Eukaryota > Metazoa > Chordata > Lepidosauria > Sphenodontia > Sphenodontidae > Sphenodon > Sphenodon punctatus. The sequence goes on from QEPC01013929.1 coordinate 2,773,504, forward strand.
ACATCCTTTCCCTCATGGTATTTCTGGCCAGGTGACCTTTCCCTGTGCATTCCCTATTGGCATTCACAAATTAGCCAGCTGCCAGCCTGAAGCTCTGCTTTTCCTTATTGGCATTTGCAGACTAGCCGGGTCTGGGAATGCCAATAGGAAGCAGGCACGGGCATGCAGCCAGCTACTAGGCCTTCACCCCTCACCTTCAAGCTCATGGCCATCAGACTCCCACCCCCATTTTCAGTGCACCTGCCACTCTCCCATCCAGGCCCCAAAGTGGCTAATCGCTATGATATACCACAGTTCTCCAAGGCCCCCTCCTTCCTTTCCCTGCACCACCCCACTGCCCCCAATTCTTCCCAGCCCCCAGAGTGGCTGTATAGCATAGTGATAAGCCATTCTCCACGGCCCTTCCACACACACACCCAAAGTTCCCTGCTTTCCCAGAAGAAGCAAAAAAAGCATGGATTATGAAAATTTTAAAAACTATTTAACTATAGTGAACTGTATAAAACTTGAAATATAGAACTATGAATATCAAGCTGTTTAAATCTCAAATGACTTCTTTTTGTGCCTGCTCCTTTTGGGGGCAGCTTGGCATGCTTGCTTGGGTGGCAGGACTGGCAGGGAGACATCGTCCCAATCCTGCTCCAGTGGATTTGGCTGTGGAGGAGTGTTCACAGGAGGCATGCGAAAAGAGGCATGCGTGGCCCAGGAACTGTTCCCTGGCATAAGCGCAGTGCGAAGAGAGCTTGGGCACTTTTCCCTGGGGTGGTGTGGGGTGGGGTAGGGGAGAAGTGCAGGGGGAATCAGGGCAAGCAGTTGACTTCCATGTAGGTGGGCATAATCTGCTGATGGGGGCTAGGGAATGGCACCTGCCCCTGTGTAACAGTGCTTGCAGTCACGGCAGCAACGTACTCAAGCAGGGAGCTCAGGAGCTGGATGGGCTTGGAAAGGCTGCTTTGTTTCTGTGCCCACATCTCACTCATCCCCTTGTGCCCTTGTGTACACAGGTACACGCCCTCATCTCTGTCTCCTTACCTTGAGCTCACTCTTTCAGTGCTTAGGGGTAGGAACTGGATCCAGGGGATAGATCAAATCCTTGGGAAGGGGCCAGGTAAAAACTAGCTACAGACCACATGTGTCTTCCAGGCCTGAAGTTCCCCGATCCTGGTCTACACACTGGGAAGTCCTGGATACGTTTCAATGCCTACCAGGGTGATGTTCTTGGACCCTGTTCGACAGGAAGTATTTGTCTCATGTTTGTGGCCATCCACTGAACCCGGATGCTCCCTTATCTTACTCTGAGTAAAAGAAAGAACATGGAACATTTTCTCTCCTACAACTCCTCCTGGCTGCTACCTGAGTAGACTGAAAGGCTAATGCTACCTTACCTCTCCCCTAGCCTCATGGCTGTTTTACTTTTCCTCTCCTCAGCTTTGACCCTTTTTACATGAGCCGCACCCACTCATACCCACACAGGTCCACTGCGTAGGCATGTAGCTTCCTCTTTCTTCCCCTAGCCCAGGGGGTCAGGGGGGTGCAGAGGAGCACATATCCCTCTAGATTTTCAGAAGCCCTACAGAACCTGCTGCCCAGCCTTCACCCCTGTGAGGGACACCACCACCACCATACGATTACCAGTTGCCCATACCCCTAGTCTCAGGGCTTTTTTAAACGAGTGGGATTTCTCCCACAGTTTAAAGCTGCGGCGCTGGGAAACCCCCTGGGGGACTTTAGACACACCTTTGTAAACCAGAAATTGTCCAGGCGCCATTAGAAACAGCGGCGCTGTGCGACTCCGTGGTGTTTTGAAACACGACATAGATAAGACCCTGATAATCGAGGTCTTATCTATGCCGCATTTCAAAACACCCGGGAGTCACGCGGCGCCACTGTTTCTAATAGTGCCTGGCTGACTTCTGGTTTACAAAGGTGCGTCTAAAGCCTCCCCACCCCCCAGGGGTTACAGCTTTAACCTGTGAGAGAAACCCCACTCGTTTAAAAAGGCCCTTACTTTTCCCAAGGTAAAATAGAGGCAATAGACTTGATACTTGTCCTTTTCACTGCTGCAATAAAGTTCTAAGGAGCTGCAGTGAAAACAGTTTTTTTCTCACTCTGACATAGCTTCGGGGGCGGGGGGGAATCTGTGAGTAATTCTGAGGCAAGAGAAGCACTCAAGTTATCTATCTTCAGATTCAGGCAGGCAACACAGTATCAGTTTTTGCTCTGTTCACATCTGGATGGTTATGTTCACGTTTATAAGGATGAGAAGTTTAATGTTTTTCAAATGAAAGTTTTGGTTCTGCATAAGGTCTTGGTGCTCACCTGGGAAAGTTGCCATGAGAAATGGATTTTCTTAGGCCTCCTTACATCAAACGTACTGTTCCCATTTATGCATGAAATCTATTTTATCTTTCTCAGTAGGAGGAGTCATGGATGAGAGAAAAATGTGTTCAAAACTAGTTCTGCTTCCCAAATAATTGTTCTTATTTCTTTCTTTTTCACTTAAATTAATAATGATGATAATGAAGTTACAATGAGATTCTTTATACCATTGTCATCGCATGTATTGTAGACTTTTCAAAGATATCAAACACCTGCACAGCAAGTATTAGGGATGGGAGTTTTGGTTTGGGATAAAACTGAAAGTACCCAAAAATGGCCATTTCGTATTAATCCAAAATGTTGGTTCTTTTTCGGTTTTGGTACTATTGGATCTTTTGCATTGATTTTTGTACCGGATTTTTAACATTGCAGTTTGTCCCCCATTGAAAAAACACAATGTTAAAAATCAGGTACAAAAATCAATGCAAAAGATCCAATAGTACCCAAACCGAAAAAGAACCGAAATACATTAGAACCGAAACTGAAATTGAGCGAAACCGAAATTTTGCCCAGAGTCCCATCCCTAGCAAATATGATCTTTACTTCTCCCATATAACTTTGGAAAGTTTCTGAATTATGTTCTCAAATTGTAACTTGTATTTTAAAAGATCTTAAATTCACAGCCATCATGTGAGGCCACATAGACTTTTTCCTTTTTTTCTTATCTGCAGTTGTTGACCTCAGGAGAGGAGGAGAAGGTTACAAGGTCAAAGTCTTTTCCTCCTTGGAGCTCACTGCTTGCTGGGAGAGGGCTGGCTGGAAAATAGATGTTTTAGAACAGGGGTTGAGGGTCATGATTTTAATTCTGTTAGGGAACAGCTGGTTTGAGTTTCTTTCCACTTCTGCCTCCCCTGCCTTCCTCGCAAATCCATGGAGATAGAAAAATTTGTTCAGAGGGAACCAGTAACACAAAACTATATGGTTCCAATATTTTAGAACTTAAAATGTATCAACTTTGTTATTGGTCTTTACATTAGAAGGGAAAGGGGGATTATTAAATAATTGAGATATATAGTGTTTTTAGAAGCAGGATTCAGATTAAAGTACAGTTCCAAAAGTTTGTTTATTTCACCATCAAATGTCAAATGTTAATAATAATTCATGTTCTAAACTCTGTGATGGAGCAAACAACATGTTGTAATTCACTGGCAGACAAGGCTAACTATAAGTGTGTAGTAGCAAAGTTGCATGTAGCAGCTGAAGAAAACCAGTTCACATTTGGCTATTTTTATTTAGATTCTCTTGTCTCTTTGCATGCTACTTTTATGTATTAAGACCAGAAAGAGAGAGAGAAACTCACAACTATCAAATGAATGGCAAACTAGTAACAGATTTTTTGTCTGCACTCTTCTGAAATGTTGGCCTCAGGCTGTGTTGGTGTGTGGCTCAACAGCAATCAGAGGTCATAATTTCATTGGCGGTTAGCATCAGGTTTAATTTTTCTAATATGTTACATTTACCCAAATGTCTGGTTTCAGTTATACTTATGCACTGACTGAATCAGCTTTGAGTAGCATGATGTTTTAAGGTACCTGAAAGAACATTTATGGAACATGTATGCTAATTGTTTTTAACCACTTTCCTTTTGAAACACACAAATACATTTTCAGAATTCCATCTAACGAGCCATTGGTAACAGGGTACATTTCTTTTATTACAGGAATGTAAAAATGTTGATTTAGCAAGGCTGCCATCTACTGATTGCATACAATTTTTAAAAACTGGGACCCAATAAAATGATCTGTAATTTAGCAGGTTTTCAGAAAAGGGGGGGGGGGGGGATGTTTTTCCTTAGCCATGTTGACCATTATTTCACAATCTTCTTTCTCTGTAGGAATGTGACCAGGTTCATATAGATGATGTGTCATCAGATGACAATGGCCAGGACTTAAGGTAAATTTGAACTGATATAGCTAAAAGACTTGGGGTACTCTCCTCATTTGCAAGGGTGTTACCCACTAGGAGTGTGCACCAGGCCCCCATGTCGTTTTCATTTTTCATTATTCAAAAATGTTGTTTTCGTTATTAACGACAATGTCGTTTTCATTTATTATTTTTTTCATTTCAATTTTGTACCCTGCAGACTACACCACAGATGTCTTGTAGCGGCGTACATTCACAAATGAAATACAATATAAATACATGATAAACAGTACATAATATAAAAATACATAATCTAAACAATACTAATCTAAACATATATCAAACATCAACACAATAGCAGTCCACTTGAAGGCAAGTAAACCCAACCCCCCTCCCACCCCAAACCCTGATCCCCACCCCAACCCATTCCCTGCTGCCTGCTCTCACCAGGCAGCCCCAATCCTCGTGCTGCACCCACCTCAGACCTGGGGCTGCCCTCAGGACCTCCCCCCTCCCTATTCCAGTCCCACCTATTTCACCCCACAAAACACATCTCCAAGAGGCTCTGCTACAAATGCACGGGCCTACAGCCCTGCCAACAATAATATTTTAAGCTGGCCCAACGGAGCCAGATTCCAAAGAGTATGAATCCAAGCTCCACCCCCTCCCCCATGGCAGGAGGGAGAAGGAGCAGTCCAAAAGTGGGGGCAGTCCGGAGAGTGCAGCGGGGCTCCTAGGTGCAGGGCTCTTAAGGTCCCCCTTGAACTTCTCTCTGCCGCTCTGGGGTCTTGCCTCCACCCCCTACACATGGAGAGGCCGCATCCGCTACTGCCCCGCTGACGGCCCTGATGACAGCCGGTCGACCCCCTTAGGTGTCGCCCTTCGGCTGGCGCCCAAGGGCGCCACCCCAGAGCCTTTCTACCTGTAAAGGGAAGGAGGCAGGTGTCACGTGCTTTTCTGTCCCCTCTGCAGCTCCAGGACTTCACCTCCCCACACACACAGCTTGCAAGGGTGCCACCCCAGAGCCTTTCTACCTGTAAAGGGGAGGAGGCAGGTGTCACGCGCTTTTCTGTCCCCTCTGCAGCTCCAGGGCTTCACCCCTCCCCCGCCCCTTTCGTTGTTATTCTTAGCGTTTTTGGTATCGTTTTTGTTATCATAATCAATATCGTAATCAATATCATTGTCGTTATTGATATTGGTACCGTTTCAAACAAAAAAATATTTTTGGTATCCCATGCACAACTAATATTTATCTAAATTTAAGGGAGACAAGGAAAGGGAAAAGAAAAACTATCTATTATCTAATCATTTATCTATATAACTATTCTAATCTATATGTCTATAATCTATATCTATATCTAATCTATCTTACCTATCTATAATGTACAGAGGGGGGAAGGGCAGGGGAAGGAGAAGGTAAAATGCAGAGTATGAGGAAGGAAAGGTATTGGTGGTAATACCTAATAAATAAATGAATAAATAAATAAAATAAGGGAGGGCTAGGGAGGATTTTTTATGTGCAAGCACCACAGTTCTGTAAACGCAACGTGACAAGCAGAGCTCTCATAGAACGGAGAGAAAAAACCTGGCCCGCCCATTATAAAGGGTTGCAGTGCCCTCCCCCAGAGCCCCCCTGATTGGTTGTGGGAGGCAGCAAGCATTGAGCAGTCACAGAGTGCCATGAGACTGCTGGGGCCTGCTTGAGCTGCTCATTGGCCAGCGATACATCTATCAGAGAGTGCTGAGCTGCTCGCCCCTCCCAACACAGGCACAGTTCAAGAGTTCAATCCTGTTAAGACTCCGAGATGTCTGCTCCCTCCTCCCCTCTCCACATTTTCCCTCCAAAACCCAACAGCCACAGCACTAATAACGAAAATGATAACATTGTCGTTTTTGTTTCTCGTTATCATTTTTGGTATTGTTTTTGGTATCGTTAGCGTTACCGATACCGGTATTCTCGGTTGTCGGTTTTGGTATTTTCAGTTGTCATTTTTGTTATCGTTGTTATTCTCAGTTGTCATTTTCGTTATTACAATAATGAAAATGACAATTTTCATTATCGTTATTCTAATAATGAAAACGACCTGCACACCCCTATTATCCACATGAAAAAGTGCTATGCAAGATTGAAGTGGGTGCCAAATCCTCCTTCACAATGAGATATTGTTTCCCATCACCCACTCTTTCTTGGATATGCAATATTACACCCCTTCCCCAGAGTCAGAACGCTTGTCTGAGTTAACAGAGACAGGTTTTTATGTTCCTAGATTGCAGGCTATGCTGCACAACAACACACCTCACTGTGAATGAAGATTTGGTACCCATGTAAGACTAGCGTGGCACTTTGACACACAGCTTTCTCACACGCGCTTTGCTTGTGTAGCTGGATGAATGAGGATTATGCTCTGAGTTTACAATGATGAAATATAATGAAAATACCCTGGACTAAGTTCTACCTTAGTTACATCTTGATTAATCCTTACCACAACTTGGTAACTGATGGTTGAACTTGGCCCATCGTAGTTTGTTAATTCTGGGGTTCTCTTGCCTCTATATTAGCACCTATAACTTCGGAACAGACGGCTTCCCTGCAGCAGCTACCAGCGCTAATTTATGCCTAGCGACAGGGGTACGTGGAGGAGTGGACTGGATGAGAAAACTGGCCTTTCGCTACAGACGAGTAAAAGAAATCTACAACACCTATAAAAACAATGTTGGAGGCAAGTGCCTATCAGAAATAATACTATTCATTTGTCTGCCGAAGACAAACCAGAGAGAATAGATAAAAATACTTGTATCTATGCTTTCTGACCCTGTTCAACGTTGGTACGATTACTTAGTGCACTTCTGTAGCCTCTTCAGAAAATTGTTCTTGAAACTGAGAGAAGAGCAGGAAGCTGCAGCAAGTTCTATAAACTGAAATGCAAACACCACAATGATGGCTCTTTTTTTCTTCTTTACAGGCCTGCTTGGTCCAGCAAAGAGAGAAGCTTGGTTGCAACTAAGAGCAGAAATTGAAGCTCTCACAGATTCTTGGTTAACACTTGCACTGAAAGCACTCACACTTATTCATTCTAGGTGAGTGCATAAAAGCTAAAGCAGCCACACAGAAGACTTGTAAGATGCAAATCTATATATCTTTGGTTTAGAGAGTCAAGCAGTTAAGACATGGGTTTGGGAGTCAGAGAACCTGGGCTGTCTTCCTAACTCAGAGCTCTACAGTTAGTTTGCTATTTAGAAGCTTTATTCTTTCTGTGACTCAGTTTTCTCACCTTTATAATGGTGGAGACCATTAAATTTAAAAGGAAATTTAAATGCTTTGAGGCTTTTATGAAGAGATTTGGAGGAAAATGGAGATGCATTTATTTTTATTTTTAAGCTAATTGTTTTCTTTTTCTTCTAGGACAAATTGTGTGAATATTTTAGTAACAACTACTCAGCTTATTCCAGCTCTGGCAAAAGTCTTGCTGTATGTATTAGGGGTTGTATTTCCAATAGAAAATATTTACAGTGCAACTAAAATAGGTTTGTTGTTGTTGTTGTTGTTGTTGTTGTTTTACATTAAGTAGTGTGAAGCATTTCAGGCAATAATTCCAAGCGTTCTAGTTTCTTTATTGGCTTGATAGGTAATTGCATAACACAAAACAAACCAACTTACAGTCATAAAAGAAAATTGGTTATACAAGAAAAACAAAGGATAACTATCAAAAGAAAAAATTAAAATTAACAAATCCTAACCAGGCTAAACAAAAATTAACATAAACATTAACAAACCGGTAATTCTAAGTGAGATACCATGAATCTTGAAATAAAAATGTATCTATTTCTAACACACAGTAGTAGCTTAAGAAAATAATTTGCAGAACTTTAAAAAATTGACAAAATTTTGCCACAGCCTAAACTGGGATCCATTAGCAGGAAATATTGGAGTAATCAGTTGGATTTGCTACTAAGATCTGGCCTCATTGTGCCATTGGGAGAGAGAGCAGAACCAGAACTGGCCAAAAATTCTCCTGTTGCCTGCAATTCCTTGCATGTTGGATCCAGGCCCTGTGCCTACCTCCCCCCTTCCATTCACGAGACAGGGTGTGGAGAGAAGATGATGCATAGCCAGAATATACCGAACTTTCACATGGATAGGGTCCATTAAAAGATCCTAAGATAAGGTAGATATTTGAGCTGCTTCTCAGAAGTGGTACCAAGGTATCAGTCCCTGGGCTGGCTTTTAGCATCTGCTATCACTTGCCCACTTCTACCATAATAAGTAATCTCTCAGTCTAGATGGTTCTACATTCTAAAATGTTTGAGACTATCCTGAGTGGATGCTCAATAAAAATGTACTCCATGTTTTACTGTATTCCTCTACTTAGCTGCCACTTGAATTATCTTGAATAGCTTTTTTTTTTTCTTTAAGGAAAAGAAAGTTGTTTTGAGCGAATAATTCAAAGATTTGGAAGGAAAGTAGTGTATGTTGTGATAGGAGATGGCGTGGAAGAAGAACAAGGAGCAAAAAAGGTGATAGTTCTTCCTTTGTGCAACTTTATTTCAAGTATTTGATTCTTCCGTCAATGCAAAAGTGGTTTTTGCAGAATAGTAGATATTCCAATGGAAAGTTTTTGAATTTTCCAAATTCTAAAGTGTAAGAAACTAGAAGTTTCTACCTTTTCAACCCTTATTTATGGTTTTCCACCTCAAAAAGTTGAGAAATGGTAAGAAAGTGTGGGCAAAAACTGGAAGAGGAAAAGGCTGAGCTGGCTAGGTAGGCACAAAGCATTCCACTACTGCCTACAATTCACTGTATTTTTTTCTAAAGATCCAGATCAAATTCTAAGATCACATGAACTGAGAGAGTGCGATCTTACAAGCAGTCCCATTTGAAAAACAAATATGGTATTCTGGAGTGAGTCTCTCTTTTGAAGCTTAATTCTGGTACTATACTTACATGCATGAAGCACTGGATTTGATCTAAAGACTTCTGTGTTTTATAACAAGTATGCACTCTTCTAAAGCTTTGGGATTTTTCCTGCACTGCTGACGCTTTCAAGTACTGCTCCTGAAATAAACATTTTGCTTCTTCATTGCATCTGTGGTTTGGCAAAAATATTTAGTGAAACCCATTTTGTATAATGTTGTTTGGTTCCCTCAGCAGATGCATTTGAAGAGTCCTTTGTTAAGTGTTTTCCTCTTTTAAAAAAATCCAACAATCTCCTCTTATCCTGAGTAGATATTTTAAAAAGTAGTGCTTCATGTCTGACTAATAAGGGGCAATGCATCTGGATATGTCAGTCTAACAGAGTAAAGAAGGTGGATATGCAGAGGTGGGGTTGAGCTCTTTGAGTGAAGCCATAAAACATCATTTGAGCTAATTTAGTAATAAAAGCAAAGAGTAGAAAAAATTAGGCAGGCCAGTGAGGCTTATCTGGCCTCATTTTTCTTACAAATTGCCTTTCCATATACACCCTCACAATTTCTCACCTTACCTTGGAAAAAGCCAGTAATGTTAGTCTGTCTGGTGTTAGAAATCTTTTCCCCAAGCTTTCTACATAGTGAGATGAAACTAATTAGCGGACATGACAATTTTACAAGACATAACACTGAACAGTTTTGCAGCATGAAATATCAGTCTGCATCTCTTTGAAACTCTCTGCATACTTTCCCCTCTTGTTACATCACTCTGTGAACCTGTCAGTTTCATATGCCCCTTTGGCACATTAAAGTGTTTTTTTCCTTTCTCCTTCTCCTTGCCTTTCATCTTTGTAGATAAGTGGTGTTCTGTCTGTAAATGATTACGTTTTCAAACCAACGTTTAAAATCAGGGAAAATCCTTGTCTTTGTTCCTTTTTCTGTTGTCTAGTGAAATAGTACTCTATGGAACGATGACAGAAATGCTCCTTGCCATTGGAGCCATAAGCTTCTTTCAGTAACATAATCTAAATCAGCACTTTCTAAATGGGAAACACCCTTCACAAAGGCACAACTAAGAAAGCATTTTCATTTGTTAAATGAACAGATAGAACGAAAAGTTCTCTAGAAGCTTTTTTTTTCTCTTGTGTGTGTTGGTTGCTGGAAGGAATGTCCAGATTTGGAGACTGTCAGGTAGCTTTCTGCTAGCATAATTACAGTGGAATTACACCAGCAGAGAATCTGACAATGTGTTTCTCAAGTAACTTTGTATTTTCCTGCTGCTTTGGGGAGGATACTGGAGCATAACCTAGACAGGCTGCTTTCCCTGGTGCTGGCTAGCATACTGAGCCAGAAAGGAACTAGATTGGAGCCAAAGCTTGACCAGGCCTCCCTCTTATTTGCAACACCCCTAGCACGTGCTTGGGTTAAAAGATTGTGTTCTTCCTTACTCTTAAGCAGGCCGAGTTTGCTATCTGTATAACCAGAGCCCAAACCAAGACCAGAGGAAACTGGTTCCTACAGCAAGTTGCATGTACATACAACCCAATCTTTGTTTCCTCCGTTCTAGCTGTTGTCCACTCCAAAGCTCAACCCAGCTTCCTGCCCCAACCCACCAGCTGCCAGTCCAGTGCTACACTGTTGACCACTGCCGAATGCCTTGGAATGTTCTGATTCATCCTCTCTTCTCTTCTGTCCGTTCTTGTGGATGGCCACTGTGATGGCTGGTGCTTTGAGTGGGCTTGTAGCATTAGCTTTTCCCACCCACATGGTCAGGGAGAAATGCACTCCTGTGCATCCAAATTCAAGGACTGGTGCAAAAGGAGGAGACTGCATTCAATGAAACATCAGATTTTTATTTGAGAATTAAATGTTTAATACTGCCCAATTCCAGGTTGTGCAGTCCCAGCTGCTGCGCACCCCTAAAGCAAAATTCAGCTCTTCACCCCAACCACCATCTGTCAATTAAATGCCCAACCCTCTAGCCACTGTGTCTCTATCACTACAAGGTATGCAGTTATTTCACCCTTTATGGTGTATTCAGGTGTTCAGTGTATGTGGAATCAGTGGCCTCTCCTAAGTTCTCTAGTATCGTATATATATTTTCACAATTCAAAATGTTCAGTACTAGAAAGGGGTTTTCCGGTTTTCACCAAAATCAGTATGGTTCTGAAGCCCATCTGAAATGTCAGAATTGATTGGATATATTTTTTTAAAGCTGTTGCATTACACAGAGAGAAATAACATCTTGCAACCTCATAATTCAAAATGCCCCATCTGCTTGCTTGACCAATTTATATTTCAAATTCCAGAATAAATACTAATGGACTCCCAGACTCTTTTGAGAGAAAATGAATGCTTGTGTTGAAAAACGTCTTTTCTGTTCAGCAGCCCTGTTGCAGGATTCTGGAAGGGAGATAACTGGTTCCTGCATGCCCATTTATTTATTAAAAAGGGAAGATCTATATAGCATGGGGATGGGCATTCTTTAGTTTATCCAAAATAAATCTGACTTGCAATTACGATAATACTGAATTTGTCAATAAAGGAAAGTAAGCATATATTGCTTCCAGCAATTATAAAAAAGATCTTTCACTATCCACAGTTTGTCTTCAGCATCCCTTTTGATTGATTAAAAGAAGTGTGGTACACTCAGGACACTATGCTCTCTTATATTTCACTTTGTATTGGATAAGTCGTGTTATTGTCACTTTTCCCTAAGCTGTATTTCCTGCAGACTCATTTTTATAAGACAGTTAAAATATTCAGGCCTGTTCATTTGCCCCCCACGCCAAAGAGCAAAGTAAATTGGAGAACCTACTCTGGAAGGTTCACAGAACTATTGATGTAACTACAGTAAAAGAACTCAAGATCATGATGCATGTAAACCAGCACCTTCCTATCAGTTTCCTCAGAAAGAGAGGAAATTCCTGCACTTGAGTGGTACCAAAAGTGATGCAACAGTTCTTACAATAATAGCTGACATTCATTGGCTTTTATTGCAAGAAAGCTTGATGGCTGGTGCTAGCTATCCCCATAGCACAACTCCGTTTGGGCACCACGGGCAGTTCTCTTTAGATTGTGCATTGGGAAACAGAGCAACCGTGCCAAGTAAGGAAGTGCTGTTAGCTTCTCACTCCCCACCCCGCGCGAGACGGCTCCTCGCAGCCGTTTTGTGTTGGGTGGGAGGGAGGGCTTTGCCTCTCGCCCCCCCCCCTTCAGAAGAAGACAGGCGGCTGCTTGCCGCTTCAGGTGGGCTGCACGGACGCAGCGGTGCTGTTCAGATGCAAGGTGTGGGTGCCATTTTAAGACTCGCGGCGCTGTTTTAAGACAGTTTGGCCCCGCAGCGCGTGAAGAAAGGAAGCATCCTCCCATCCGCCCGTTAGTGTGGCACTGTGGGCTATGCTGGTTGCTCGTTATGAGAGCCAGGAAGGAATTTTTCAGTCACACCATGATTGGCTGTTTGGAGTGACTGTTTTTTCGCCTTCCTCACAGTTTCCATTGTAAGACGAGGTTTAGAAGGTTATAGATGTAAATTGTCACTCTCTTTGGCGGGGGTCCAGGTAGTTGGTTTAATATTTGTTAGGGGTATGAAGGAAGATGTCTCCTTAAGAGGCGGGGCCAGAGTCAACCAAGAGCAAGGGCGGCCAGGTTCAGCGCAAGGCCCATGATGGTGGGGAGGAGCAACACAGCCAAGGAGAGGGGCAGTCCGGGCTGTCGGGGCCCTCGCCTTCCAGCCTGCTTCGGGTTGCTACATGGCGAGAGCCTTATCAACCAGCTGAGCGGCTGGGGTGAGAGCAACCTAGGACAGTTAAAAGTTAGGGTGGTACCGAAGGACATTGGGCCGCCCTTTGTTAATGGTTGGTAAGTTTAAACCTGGACCAGGAGTGTGAAACTCTCTCTGACCTTAATGCTGATTTCAATAAAGAGTGCGGCCTTTAAATTCCATTCCATGTGTGCTTGTCGTCTTTGGGATGCGGGGGCAACTAGCACTGATGATTTATTACTTTATTTATTATTCAAATATATACCCCACCCTTCCCCCTAAGGCTCAGGGTGGCTTACAAAATAAGAACCAGATATAAAGCACATAAAATATTTTACAAATGAACAAACACCCTAGAAAACCCACTGGACGTTGACTCCAGGTCTCCTGAATGCCAGACAGCCTGGACTACCCTTGTTGTTGTTTTTATTGTGGAGGGCATGTTCACATAAAATCCTGCTTAGCCTGAAAGTAATTTTACCACATGTTCCCAAACACTTCCTTCATAATCGGTTCCCTTGGGGCGGCGGGTGGGGGGGGACCTGGGCTTACCCTGGGGAAAGATACCCAGAGATAACTGTCCATGTGACTGCTTTTGCTCAGTGACAGACAGTGAGTGATCATTTATCCTCCAGATAGAAACAGTCACACCAGCTTCTGTACCCACAGGTAAACTAACCTTGGGATGAATTTATTGATGGTTGAATTTCCCCTAAGGGAAATTCACAGTCTTTTGTACACCCTGAATGTTTCAGCCCAAAGGTTCCTTGAGGAATGATAGTCTCATTAGGGTGGCCATACCTCCCTACATTTATGAAAAATGGTAGTGCAGGGCTGCACTGGAACCAATGCAGCCCTGCAACATGTATTTTTCATAAGCGTCCTCTTTTAATGGTGAGGTATGGCCACCTTAGGTCTCATGGTTGCCTAAATTGTGCTTCCTGAGGACAAGTGAAAATTCAGCCTCTCTTCCACCCACCCATAGCTAGTATAAAAGAAATGCCAATGAGTATAACTGATCGAGACCTGATCTTACTAGGTCAGATCACTTTTCCAAAGTAAACTGACATATGCATGAGCTACAGTGCTGCAGCTATAGCACTGCCAACAACAGAAACCATGCCACAAGTATAACATGGAACATTTTCAGCCTATGTACAGGGTGACTGAACAGAAGCACCACTCTCAGCCTATAGAGAGCTCTTTTTCTTATGCCTATGAAATTGAGGTCTTAATTAACTTCCTAAATTATTTACTTACTTATTTATTTTTATTATTTATTTAATCCAATTTTTATGCCATAGGCTCAGGGCAGCTCACAAGACAACATCCACATGCAGTTGTAAGGATTATTATTAATCACTTCTTGCCCCTGGGGAAACGGAAACCAACCAAGATTGAGTGACTCCTGAGAACAGACAGTCCACCAGGGGCCTACAATTAAGATTGGTTCTAAAGTAGATCACAGAGACTAATCCAAACTTGATACGGCACATGGACAGTGAAGTGGGGTAATTATGACTTGATTTACCCGATGATTTCTGCAGCTAGTCTTCAAATTTGAGTAGTATTATTTTACTATAACACCAGCGATGTGCCTGGCCCATGAGAGTAATTATAGCAGGAGACAAATGTCTTCCCCCTGCACTGAACAGTCATTAATTAGAGACAGCCCCCTGTCCCAGGGAATGTACAATCTAGCATGGGACTCCTGCTTGAGAGGGACTCCTGCTTGAGAGAAACGATGATCTAGGGCAACATTCCCAGCATTGGTCCATGGACAGCGCACTATTTTCCAGTCAAACAACTCTCTCAGTACGGCACCATATTTGCAATCACTCCAGCAAATGCTGCAGGCTCAGAGTCCTCTGGCTAAATAAAACTTTAACAGCAAGGGCAGACAACCTCCTCCTGTCTTCCTATCCACAGCCAATCAGGACTCAGGTGATAAGGGCTGGCCCTTGTAGTGGTCACTGATGTACAGAGGGTAGCTTTTCAAGTGGTCCAGAATTTTTAGAAAGGTGTTGCTGGTCCTATTAAGTGACAAAATGTGTAAGCCAATGAACAACGGGACAGAACATGCAGGTAGGAGCCAGGATCTCTTCCCAGGGAAAGACTGTATGCAGCATGAGTGAAGGAACCACATGCAACAGATGTTAATCTTGTTGCTTAATGCAGTACTGGAAGGCATTAGGAGGCTATGGTGATAAGCACCAGAGAGGTAACTAGTTGGAACACCTGACTATAATCCTGGTGCTGCTATTAATGTACTGTGTGGCATTTGGAGTTCAATGGCTTTCAGCTATTCCATAACCAACCCTGCAAGACTTGTGTCTGGCACACTGGTCACCAGGCTGTGGCTGCTGCACTTTGGTGGTTCATTTTTTCCTGACCTAGTTATTAGGGAGGCCTGGCACAAAGGATAGGAGAGAATCGGGAGTCACGGGCAGCTGTCTAGCCTAGGAGAGGGGGAGTGCAGGGAGCAAACGTCAGTCAACACCCCAGGGACTCAGGGAGCCGAGCCATCTGGGTAGAGTAGAAGGGGGACTACTTCCTACCAGAGGCAGAGGCAGCATTGCTGAGCAGGATCTTTCTCTCTTTCTCTCTCTCTGAAGGGATTGCCCAGAAGTTTGAATAGCTAGGAATTGTTTACTTTCTTAAGAACAACCTTACCATGATGACCCAGTTTTTAGTTATCATAGGAGTGGTGAGACTTTAGGAGAGGTTTGTATGAAAGGAGATGGTAATCATGCATGCAGAACTAGAGAGGTTACTCCACTGCAGGGGAATAGCATGGAGACAGTAGTAGCAGAAGAGTTTTGTATTGCCATTCCTAGCAGAGGTGTGGGTAGTCAATTGATATTAATATTGTCCGATATTAGGGCCACTGGAGTAAGTGTCTAGGCTGGACATCTAGAATAGAGTGGAATTCCAAAGAATCTTAAAGACAAAGGCAGGGGATTCAGATTTGATATTTTAATCATCAAAAATCTGATTGTAGTGAATTCATATTGGTGTATGATAGTGTAAGGTGGTGAGCAAGTGATGAGAGTGCCCTTCATCATAAGGAATTTGCACTGATGCAGTAGGATTGGTCATTTTTAATATAAAGTAGCAAAAATAGTGGGGCAGAAGAAGATAACTTTATTTTGTTGTAACATCATCTGTGCATAAGACGCTTTGCAGACAGGCCTGAAGAAGCGATCGCAAAGTATGTAATGATTGTAGGAAATGGGAACAGAGAAAGTGTGCAGCAAGGCAGTTGCATTTAACGTGTAACTTCTTGGTTCATCAGTTCTTATATGAGTATTCTTATTAATTAATGATTTTCTCTTTGACATGTTTTATCCCTGCTCTGAAGGAAAAGCTAGTATATAGACCTTTAGAAAAAATCTAGTCAGACACTCTGCCCTTATCACATCTGTTCCTGAAAGTCCATTCCAAAATACTTTTTACTGCCTTAATACCTGCGCGAGGTTGCTTTTGGCTCAGTCTTTTAACTAAACTATTATTAAATAGAAGTATAAGCATTTATATAGTGCCAGCGATGTACCTGGTGCATTACAGAGAATAAAATAGACACGGTCCCTGCCCGAGAGCTTATAATCTACAGACGGGGGGAGGGGAGACAGGGAAGGGGGAACAGAGGGAGAGACAAGGGATACAACATTCACGAGGATGCGACAGCTCAGGTACACGCTCTTGGCTTGGTTACAGTACAGTGGGAGTTTGCAGATAACAGGTGGGGGATAATCCTGGGTGGGAATGATTAGCAGGAGTTAGGAAGGGTGGAGCGGAAGAGGTGGGTTTTGAGGAGGGACTTGAAGCTGTGGAGGGTGGAGGCAAGGCAGACAAGGGCAGGGAGGGAGTTCCAGGCATGCAGGGCAGCGAGGGAGAAGGGACGAAGGCAGTTGGGGGAGCAAGGGAGGTGTGGGAGGGGATGGAAGAGGAGTGGAGTGCTTGAACAGGGGTTCGGAGGGAGATCACAGCAGAGAGGTAGGGGGGAGCAAGGTTGTGAAGGGCTTTGTAGGTGAAGATGAGGAGCTTTGTGCAGAATGTGTTTAGGAAGGGGGAGCCAGTGGAGGGAGGAGAGGAGAGGCTGCACATGTTCAAAGCAACGGGCTAGGTGGATGACCCTTGCAGCAGAGTTTTGAACAGAGATGAGGGAGGAAAGGTGACAGCGGGGAAGACCAGCGAGGAGGAGGTTACAATAGTCAAGGCGTGAGATGACTAGGGTGTGGATGAGAGTTTTGGCAGAGGAGATAGACAGGAAAGGGCGGATCTTAGCTATGTTGTGGAAGGAGAATCGGCAGGATTTGGCCACGGAGTCAATGTAGGATTTGAAGATGAGGTGCAAGTCAAAGATGAAGCCCAAGCTACGGGATTGGGTGACAGGGAGGATGGAGACCCCGTCAATGGCAATTTACAGGGAAGAGGGAGAGGAAGGATTGGGAGGGAAGATAAGGAGTTCAGTTTTCTCCATGTTCAGTTTGAATTGGCATTGAGACATCCAGGTGGAGATATCGGAGAGACAGTTGGTGAGACAAGCTTGAACAGAGAGGGAAAGGGAAGGAGTGGAGAGAGAGAGAGAGTTGAGTGTCATCAGCGTATAGGTGGTATTGGAAACCGTGGGAGGCAATGAGTTTGCCTAAGGATTGGGTGTAGATAGAGAAGAGGAGAGGGCCAAGGACAGAGTCTTGGGGAACCCTGACCGAGAGGGGTAGGGAGGAGGGGGAGGTGTTAGGAAGAGATACATTGAAGGAGCGGTCAGAAAGGTAGGAGAAGAACCAGTTGAGGACAAAGTCCCAGAATCCCAGGGAGTGAAGCGATTCAAGCAGGAGCAAGTGGTCAACAGCGTCGAAGGCAGCAGAGAGATCAAGGAGGACAAGAATAGAGTAAAGGTGGTTGGATTTAGCCACAAGAAGATCATTGGTGATTTTAACAAGAGCAGTTTCAGTGGAGTGAAGGGGGTGGAAGTCAGATTGGAGGGGGTCAAGGGAGGAGTTGGCAGAGAGGAGGTTGGTGCAACAGGAGTAGACAACTCGTTCAAGGAGCTTGGAAGCAAAAGAGAGGAGCGAGACAGGACAGTAATTAGAGGGTTCAGAGGGATCCAGAGTGGACTTTTTGAGGATGGGGGAGACAGTGGCATGTTTAAAGGCAGAAGGGAAGGAGCTGGTAGAGAGGGAGAGATATGCAGGAGGGCAGGGGAGACAGTGGAAGCAATGGAGGTCAGGAGGTGGGAAGGAATGGTGTTCAGGGGGCATGTGGAAGGGTTGGAGGAGGAGAGCAGGAAGGAGATTTCCTCGAAGGAGGGCAGGAGAGGGTGGGGAGGAGGGGAGCGGTAAGGGGAGAGGACTTGGAAGCGATTTCCAGGCAGATCTCAGAGGTGAAAAATAGAGCAAGATTCTGAGCTGAGAGAGAAGAGGGAGGAGGAGGATGGGGGTGGGGGTTAAGAAGGGAGTCAAAGGTGGAAAAGAGACGGCGAGGGTCCCGGGAGCAGGACTCAATGTGTGAGGCATAGTACTGCTGTCTAGCGAGGGAGATAGCAGAGTTGAGCGATGAGAGGCAGAATCTAAAGTGGAGGAAGTCAGCGTGGTAGTGGGATTTGCGCCAGAGGCATTCGGGTGCAGGAGCGGAGATGTCAAATGGGGGTGATCCAAGGGCAAGAGTTACGGGAGCGAGCCAGGCGGGAGAAAAGGGGGGCAAGGGAGTTGAGGGTGGAAGCGAGAGAGGAGTTGAAGGTGGAGATGGCAGAGTCGGGGGAGGAGGAGGAGAAGACCGAGGGGAGAAGAGGAGAGAGGGAGGAGGCAAAGTCCTGGGGCACAATGGCCTGCAGATCGTAGAAGTGGCGGGGAGAGGAGGGGGAGCAGTGGGAGAGGTTGAAAGAGGCAAGGAAATGATCAGAGATGAGATGGGGCTCGAAGAATAAATCGGAGACAGAACAGTTCCTAGAGAACATGAAATCAAGAGAGTGACCATCAGTATGGGTGGGGGAGGTAGTTCAGAAGTGGAGATTAAGGGAAGAAAAAGGAGAGGAAGCGGGCAATGCAAGACTGAGAGGGTGCATCAGTATGAATTTTTAAGTCGCCAAGGATGAGTGTGGGGATGTTGTCAGAGAGGAATAAGGTGAGCCAGAACTTGAACTCGGAGAGAAAGGAGGAGAGGGAGCCGGGGGGGGGAGGGGCAGTAGATGACAGCAGATGACAGCAACATGGAGGTGGAGAGGGGACTAAAGGCGTATGGAGTGAGCCTCAAAGGAGGGGAAGGCGAGAGAGGGCGGAGGGGTTGGAACTGGCAGGAAGAGGCGAGGAGGAGGCCTACGCCACCACCCCAGCCTTTGGAGCGGGGCTGGTGGGAGAAGGAGAGACCTTTGAAGGAGAGGGTGGCAGGGGTGACAGAGTCAGTGGGGGAGATCCAGGTTTCAGTAAGGGCGAGAAGGTGAAGGGAGCGAGAGACGAAAAGGTTATGGATATAGGGAGCTTTATTAGCAGAGCAGCGACAGTTCCAGAGGGGACATATGCACTAAGTCTTTCAAGGCCTTGTGACAACTTTGTTTGGGGGAGGGGGGGACTGTTGGTCTTGTGTAATCAGGATTTCTCTCTGCCTTTCTACCAGAGTTACGTCAAAGTTTGTTTTTTAATGGCACCAGGCCTGGAATTTAAACAACATACTCTGTTGTCAGACTCCCAACTGCACCCAGACTCCTCATGGCTTTTCTTTGCCAGTGGTTATTTATTTATTTTTTGGTTGGTTGGTTGGTTGGTTGTTTTTTGGGGAGGAGGGGGGTTTGAAGCACTGTTTGACAATGGTTTATTGATGCATTTCCCTCCCATTCCATTTATGGTGGTTTGCCTGTTGAGGACACTGGGTAGAACAATATTAGTTGTTTCTTTAGGACAAGTTTTTCAATTCCCAAGGAAATTAGACGCTAAATTCCCATTTAATTTACAACCCTTACGCATCAACACCTGGACTTGTACTTTAAATACAACCAAGAAAATCATCATGGTAATATAGCAAAATTAATCTACAGTTATTATTTATACTGTGACATTGGTTTGTGTCTTGCTGTCCGGACCATCAAACAAATATAGCTGTTCTGCTGGGAACCTTGAAATATAAAGTTGGTTAATAGTAACACTCAGGGGGCTTGGTGAGAAGGTGTGTAATACATTTTAACACTGAAATATGAGATATGCCTAGGTACACATCTTATTTTCATTCTCTCTCTCTTCTAATTTGTCTACTATGAGGGTGAAAACAGACATAATGCTAACACCACTTTAACTTTTGTGTTCATGGGTGATTTCAGACGTTACGGGGCCCGTTGGCCCCGTACCGAAATCAACCCATTCATTCCCCGCCGGGGTCACCCCATCACGCCGCAACAGACGTGCCGAGGAGATCCCGGCGGGGAATTTGGGTGGGGGCGGGGCCGCGCGGCGCAACGTGCGGCCGCCCGGCCCCGCCCCCTCCACGCTTCCGCCGCCTGCCCTCTTGGGAGACGGGCGGGCGGCGGGGCCAATGCGGCCACCGCATCGGGCTGGATTCGCCACAGCCCAGGATCCCACCGGTGATCCCGGGCTGTGGCGCCCGGCCAGACGTTACTTTTTTTGGGTCCCCGCTGGGGATCTCTTTGACCACGCTTCCCAGGACATTCCCCCGGCTAGCCCGGGAAGCGTGGTTCAAATTGACCCCATGTGCGGATTGACCGTGGCGAACATCTGGCGGCCGCCAAACAGACGTTCGAGACACATTGACCACAGGTGGGTATTCACCATGGTTCACTGTGATCTCGTAACGTCTGAAAATACCCCATGTTGCAGGACTGCATAGGGGACCATACAGCCCTGCAACATGAATAATAGATTTTAAAGTGGAGTTAGCATTAAGTCTGTTTTCACCAGAATGCACTGATTTTGAAAGGAATAAACTTTTGAGGAGGAATTTGAAAGGGAGGGAGGTGGCTCACCTTAGAAACCATTTACAAATTGCCACAGAATTCCAGAAACACTTGTAATTCTGCATTGTTCTTAAAGTGTAAGCTAAAATCAGCTGGACACCAGTTGGACCAATGAAATATAAAAGGTATGGTTTTTTTAGCTTTCACATTTTTTTTAAATTTTTTTGCAATGAAAATATTTTCCCATGGGATGAATAGAATATTTTCTCCATGAAAGGTGATGGTTATCTTTCTTTTATTTATATAAAAAAGAGATCTTGCTGACAGTGCAGTGCCTGCTTTGTAGCTTAAGGATACTGGTTTTCACAATCATATTTTCACCCTTCATGGATGAGGTAATCTGTGTTTTTTCCTGTTATTCATGCCTTTGGTTTATTCAGGTGTCTTGCAAACATGTTCATGGTTTAGATCCAAAAGAAATTTCTCTTTAGTGAGAAACAAAATTAAACATCCATTTTTAAATTCCCCCACATGGTAAAGCTGTTCTAAGATCAGTGCAAACTGTTTTAAGATCAGTGCAGTACTAGTGGAGTAATTTTCTTGAAAATAAAGTTTACCTTTTTTGGTTTCTCACACTCAGGATACTCTGTACATCTTTACTTATTTATGAATGGACTGTGTTTGGCATCATATAAATGCGGATATTTATATGCAGATATTTAAATGCAGATATATATCCTGAACCAGCATATTTTTAACACACTGGAAAAGCTTACCTTTAGTGTGATTTGAGCAACATATTGACATAATTTGAATCATTGCTAATAACCTGTTTAATTCACCTGCCAATACGAGTTCTATGTATAATCAACATGTTTCAACATTGAACAATTTTCATTTTATTGTCACCCAGTATCATATCTTTTGGGGGGTACATCCTTATGTTCCATAAATTTTTTTCCCTATCTTTGTGGAAATATTTCTTATTAAAGAAACTTGCCTACTTGCTTTTTGATGAAAAACTGAGCTCAAAATTAAATAAGGTTTATTAACCTGATTTGGGGGAATTGAGGAGGTTGTTTGAAATAGATTTGATATTAGCAAGAATTCAAGACTAATTTTGGTAAAATATTGGAGAAGAGGAAATATTGGTGAAAAGAGGAATTATGAATTGCTCCTGAACCACAGAAAGTTACATAGTTAGAAGTCAAACTGGAATATTATTCTCTTCCAGCTAGATTATTTTATTCTTGCGAAAGGCAATGATTGGGCACAAAGCTCAGAATGCTCAGTTTTCTTACACTGTGTTTGTGCTGTTCACAGCATGCCATGCCATTTTGGAGGATCTCAAGCCACTCTGACCTTATGGCCCTTCATCATGCCTTGGAACTGGAGTACTTGTAGCAGCTTAGTAGCACTTTGTAACCCCAGAATCTCCCTTATGCCCACGGACAGTGTGCCTGTGTCTTGTGTCAGCATTGGACTACGGAACTTTGTGATTTCAACATGTTGACGTACAGCTGCAATTGGTCTTAACCTTTGCACTTTCAGTAAATGGAGGAGCATGTCTTTTTCTCCGGAACAGCTGTTGACTTTTAGTACTGTGAATCCAATGAAAACAAGCCATGATGAGAATGTTTTAACAACGTGTCTTTACCACATTTGCTACATAAAAGGTTCGAACCTGTGAAGAAAGAAAGGACTGGCAAATGCTTTGTAGTGTTTAAAATCTTCAATGTGACACACACAGCTTCTTCAACACAGCAGACTTGATTGCACAATGAAGACTGAGTTTTTTCAAAAAATACTAGTGGAGTAATTTCTTGAGAAGAAGGTTTACTTTTTTTGGTTTCTCATACCCAGGGTACTCTGTACATCTTTACTTATTTATGAATGGACTGTGTTTTGGCATCATATAAATGCAAATATGTATGATAGGATAAAAGGTTATTATAAGCCTTTACCTTCTGATATGAGCAAGTACTTTTTGATTTTAGCACATTGCAAAGTAGTTTAAAGTATGTCTAATTTAAACAAATAGGTACATCACTGAGACAATCATGTACAGGAAGATTTTTTTGTGTAAATTTGTAATAATGGATGATTGTTTTACATATTGTTTAGGTAAATGCTGATGAAAGGTAGTAATGCCTTGGGGGTGAGAGATGAGGCAGTGAGTGCACAAATTGTTGTGCTGTGCCTTATCAAAGTGTTGGGTTATACATATGTAGATAATGGATTTTTTTAGATAAATTTGTCAAGACCAAAAGCATGGATGTCAAGTGTCAATAAGGAATATCTTTTTATTCTTTTCCAGCTATTTTTCTCTTCTTCCTCTCCCTCATCAGTTCTTCTGTCTATAAAAATACTGGTTAAATTTCCCTCGCTAAACCTACTTATACGCAGCTACAAACTTAGTTGAAGAAGAAGAAAGAAATGAAATGTCTTTCATTTTCGGTTTCAATGATGATCTATTTAACCACCTTGAAGAACTGAATGGTGAATCAGCAAACTCTTCCCACAAAAACTGTAAAGATAGAAAATATATTTTTATTATAAAATGTTACTTGTCTTGGAAAATAACAAGGCAATTTTTTTTTCATGTAACTGGAAAATCAAAGATTATATCATCTGCTTTGTTTATCTTCCATTAGCAAAGAGAGTATTTCTGAGATTTTGAGCAAAGAATAATTGTGTTCAGTCCACAGTTCACATTTTAACCCTCCCACACCAGTAGATGTTTCTAATGGGTAATGCCCATTGCCGGCAATGGGCGCTCTGGAATAGTTATCGCCACAAAGGCATTCATTTCTGTGACAAACATAGACTGCATCCGATCGCTACATGTTTTTCGACAAACCCCATAAGTCATGAACAATTTGGTCAGTTTAATTTTTGTGAGTCTAATTTCTTGGCACTGAATCATAGTAGTTCATTTCCCCCCATATCTTCATTATTAATAAATCTCAATGCTATTACTTCATTCTCCAACTTTTACTTTTCTCTTGTTGTTGCTAAAAACACCAGCTTTTAAGCAGCTACTTGCAAAGCAACAAAGTAGCTGTGAAGCAACAGCCTCCTCTCGCAGAGGAAGCATATTGCTGCTACACTTTGTCATTTGTGGATTTTCGATATTGTAACTATGGTCCCAATGTTATGCATCCTTAAACTTTATGCACCAGGTCTGGTCCTGATGGAGGGCTATCCATTAGGTGTAAAGTTAAGGACATGCATAAGATTTTTTTTAAGAATTGGGACTGTAATAAAATTTTTGTTTTGCTTCAAGCAAAATACAGGTTGACAAGTTTTTGCCTTTTTGTTTCTTTAATTTTTTTTGTAGTCATTATGCAGACTGAAAAAAAAACCATGCAGTTTGTCTGGGCCTTGTTGTACAAAAAAGTGTGTTGTGTCCACAATTGTGTACAGAATTTTTCTTCATTAATTTTGTGTTTAAATTAATAAAACTGATTTGTGACATATTAACCAAACTGATTTGTGACATATTAACCACTTCTCTCCTAGGCATAAATATTATTTGGTTTTTTCTTCATGGATACAGACAGTTGTAGACTTTTTGTAACTGCTGTCTCAAGAGAAGGCATGCTCTTGAAAAACAACCCAGAGAAGTGATCATGTACAGCAGGAATTCTCAACCTAGCTGGTGTCACCCTCTCTGTCTCCCAAGATTTCAGCGGAGTCATGGTCCTCACAGCATTTTTTTACCCTTCCACCTTCTAAATAAAAGTCAATTTCTAACCCTTAGGATTGTGGAGCTAAATTCCAGCATACAAACTGAGCACATATAAGTACAATGGTAGCTGAGCTAATAGCCAAAATAAGTGTCCCCTTTCCCATGGATCTCGTATCAAGGCCCAATAAACCTTGATTATTGTGGTAATTAATCTGGCGCTTTGTCACAGGCCCAAGAAAGAAGCTTTAAGTCTGTGGCTTAGACCGCTTTTATACGAGACGCTGAAAAGCACCTCCTGAGTCCCGCGTTTAGAGAAAAGCCACGCAGGGGTGTTTACATGCTTCCCCGCACTGCCAGAAGTGACGTACCCCTCATTGTAAACACTCCCCGCGCGGCTTTTCTTTTAACACGGGACTCAGGAGGCACTTTTCAGCGCCTCGTATAAAAGCGGCCTTACTTGCACACAGGTGTTAGAAGATCACAACTACGTGTTGTTAAATGGGACAGTTCTTCATGGAAAGGTTTGTCACTATCTGAAAAGGATTTGAGCATCTCAATGTGGAGTAACAGAAGCAATGCCTTGGTGAAATACTTGAGCTGCATGTTGGGTCAATGGGCAGCATGTTTTCTGTAACAGAGGAGTAGAAGACCTATGTAATATGTTCCAGATGAGGACCGTGGCACACTAGCTGTTTTTATCTAGTTTCCACTGGAAAGAAAGTATGTGTGTGTATGACTCAACCTAATCAACAACACACACTTGTTGCCTGCAGCTCCTTTTTTACACTTTCACATTTTTAAATGCTTAAATGAAGAGTAATATGACATTTCTGAGGCAAAAGAAACCCAGACACTCTGTATACATCTGTAGTCCATTAAACACTAAGGCTAGTGGCAAAATATAGCATTTCAATTTTCTTGCAAGGTAGAGAAAGAGCTGCCTTAAGTTGAAAAATAAAATTAAAACAAAATGTTGTTCCTCCTCACTTTGAAACAAGCAAATAGAATTAACCAAACATATGCATAATTTCCATTAGTATTAAAGTAAATTTTTTGAGGGGGGGATTCTACCTGTGGTATTTGTATAGCAGCATTTATTATAAACATTGGGTCCCTGGACACCCCTTTGAAATCAGTAGTGGTGTAAAAGATACAAATGAGGGTTTGACCCCATGAATGTATATTTCTTTTCCGTCACTTGGTTAACTTTTCTTTTTAAATGGCAAAATGCCCATAATTATAAGGCATCCTATGCTTGCCAAGAACCTGCTATAATCACTGCTTAAAATATCTACTGTGATGGGAGTTCCTCAGTCTAATGGTTAGGAGTAATTAACAGGCAGGTCATATGTTTGTTTTTCTCATGCTACCTGAAGACCCTGTTCATTTCTAAGGGTAAAGCAAATGAGATGTTAACCCACATCAGGCGACCTTACCTCATATTAGCCTGTGATGCAACTCACCATCAGGCCGGTGCCACTAAGTTAAGGGGAAGGTAAATACTGGGACATGGATGTAGAAGTCCAGCAGAAGGGTCTAGGCTATTTGGTGTTTTGCACCCAGTATAAAATGTATGAGAACATCAAGCTGCTATGGTGGGAAATGAGCCCTTCAGATGTCGTAGTATCCTGTTGCACTGAGAATACTTCTCCAGGGAAGGGGGATCCCAAAGGACAGAAATAGGATGGCTTTAGATGTGGGTGATTCAGTCATTAAGAATATAGATAGTTGAGTTTGTGAGGACTGCATGGTCAGTTGCCTGCCGGGTGCGAGGGTAACAGCAACATCTAGACAGGATTTTTAATGAGTGCTGGGGAGGAGCCAGTTGTCACGATCCATGTTGGTACCAATGCCATAGGAAGATGTAGGAAGGAAGTTCTGGAAGCTAGGTTTTGGCTTGTAGGAAGGAAGTTGAAATACAGAACCTCCAGGACAGCATTCTCTGAAATGCTTTCCTGTTCCACACCCACGGCCCTAGAGTGACGCTGAATTCTGGAGTCTCAAAGCATGGATGAGATGATGGTGCAAAGAGGAAGGATTTAGATTTATTAGGAACTGGGGAACCTTTTGGGAAAGAAGGAGTCTATACCAGAAGGATGGGCTCCACCTTACTCAAAATGGAACGAGACTGCTAGTGCTAACGCTAAAGTCAAAAAGGTGGTAGAGGAGTTTTTACACTAAGATCTAGGAGAAAGCTAACAGCTGCTGTGGCGCATGCAGTTTGGATGGTGGAAACACACAGGGATACTATCAGTAATGGTGATACAGTGTATTCCAGTAAAGAGGATAGGGAAGCATCCAAGAGAGATCAAGTGGGCATTAGTATGGAAAAGACAAACCTGAATACTTCCAAAATAAACAAAATGTGGAATCACAAGGTATTAAAATGCTTAGATGTTTGTATACCAATACCAGAGTATTTAGTAAATAGAGTACTTAGCTCTAAGTGAGGACATTCGTATAATAGGCACCTCAGAAACATGGTGGAATGAGGACACTGTGATACTGGGATTCAAAATATGTAGAAATGACAAAGCTAATTATAATGGAGGTGGAGTAGCCCTATATGTTAAAAACAGCATTTCATCAAGCATGATAAAAATGAAAAATGACACAAACTCTCCCCTGGAATGATTATAGATAGAAATTCCATGTTTAAACAGAAACCAGTTAGTAGTGGGGCTATATTTTCAACCCCCTGACCATGATGCTGACAGTGATTGTGAAATGTTAAGGGAGACTAGGGAGGTTACAAAAGTAGGCAGTGCAATAATAATGGGGGATTTTAACTACCGCCGATCAGCTGTTTGGTAGGTGGGGAGAGCAGGCACGCTCCTCTGCCCCACCTCCCCCCATCAGCTGTGTAGTGAGCCCAATCCTGCAGCACAGCAGAAGTTCGGGAGTCCAACCCCGTGTGGCTGGCTCCTCAGCTGGACCCGTGATCTGGAGAAGTTGGTAATGGCCATTGGGGGTTGCTTGTTTGGACTTTCCTCGCCACTAGCCCAAAGTGTGGTGGCTGTATTTGCCCTCCACGGGGCAGGCGGGGGATCCAGCCAGTCCTGTCTCATGTGACTTTACCCTAAGAAGTTTGCTAACATGGTGACTAGAGGCAATAATTGTATTTCTAATAATAATACATATCAAAACTACTGAGACTCAAGGTTTTTGGATAATGTTAAGGAGATGGTATTTTCAATGGTATAATATCAGCACTGTGTTAGGAGCTTTATAGATATATGCAGAATCAAGAAGCTTGTCCCTACAAACCCTATAATTCAAGCTAATTTTTAAAAACTTCTTTAGCCTTTCTGAATATTCACATTTCATTTCTATGATTTTTAAATTCCTCCTTCCGCTCACATAAACTTCCCCCAAAATAAAGAGAGTTATGTACGCATAGCTGATAGGTAGCTATCCAAAGTTCCCAGTCCAGTCACATTAGTTATAGTCCTATTGAAGGTCATGGCATAAGTGTGCAGTCTATACATTTACTGGCAGGGTAGTTTGTGACAGAAGTGCTAGAACTTGTAAAGTGCCAGCCTGTTGACTGGAAGGAAATCTTGACAGCTGCTTAATATACTAACGAACCACTGGAGCTAATAGAGTGATTGATTGATTTTAATTGTTTAAATGAAGTCATGCTAAAGCTAATTTTAGAGCAGAGAAAATTTTCATACAGAGGAAAAAAATGTGCGAAGTAACTCACTGTCTGGTAACATTAGTTTTCACTTTGTCTTTTAAACCGATTTCTGTTCTTGCAAAGGAGAATACATTCACAATCCAGCATTTGAATTATTCAGTTTTGATGGAATATTATCAAAAGTATATCTTCCAAGACAATAAGAACATAAGAAGTGCCATACTGGGTCAGACCAATGGTCCATCTAGCCCAGCATCCTGTTCTCCAACAGTGGCCAATCACGGTGGCTTGGGAGAAGCACCCAACAGGTCAGAATGGGAGATCCATTCCCTGTTGTTTTCACCCAGCTCCCGTCATGTTCCCTGATACTGTCTGGCTAATAGCTGCTAATGGACCCCAGCAATACATGTTGTTCCCCCCCCCCATACATGTTGCAGGGCTGCAGGTGTGCTCTATGGGTGCCCTGCAACATGTATAATCAAATGTAACAACCATTTTATTAGTGTTAGAGTATCTGTGTGTAAAGGGCCTAAGAGGGTTTTCGCCTTCCCCTTCAGCATGGGTGCGGCTCGCCTGTTTGGGACATCTGGATCTTTGTTTTTCTAAAATTATTTCCTGTTATTTCAGGCATCGGCATGCTCTGGTTGGTCCCAGTCTCTACTTGTAGCTATTGGTGGGATTTCTCTGTGCAGATAGCTGGGGCGTGTCAGGTCCTGAGGCAGTGCAGGAGGCTGGACTAGATGACTCTTGAGGGTCCTTCCAGCTTTGTGACTCTATGGATTCAGATTTGTGTCTCTTCCCATTTCCTTCAGTGAGCTGCTGGTCACAACTCCTCGACTCTGTCCTTTCCCAATGTCAGTTGCCAAAACCATGCATCCAGGGTAAAATCTTGGTTCCACTGAAATCGGAGGAAGAGTAAATTCATTTTGTTTTCCTTAATAATTTGTTTCTCTTGGCACAGTATTATAAAGAGAGATGCTTGGTGAACAACCACTCTCTTAATCTGGCTATTTATAGTTGGCAAAACAGGCAGCAATCGTTCTTGGTCAAAGTGTGGAGGATTCTGTTTCACAAGCTGGTGCTCACCTTTCCACTCTGAAAGTGTTTCCTCCATTAGGTAAGTAAAATAATGACCTCATCTGTCCTTTCCATCAATTGCATTCCATACCCAAGTAGGTTTGAGTGTATTTACTTTTTACGATCTTTACAGTTTGGTTTATATTATAGACCTTCTGGATTTATTTATTATTTTTATCTCCTACACCATCCAGGTCGTAAGATGTTCTCATCAAAAGAGCAGTAGAATTGTCTCATGCATTTAACATCAGAGCGGAGTCAAAGTCACAGGTTGTATGGTATGCTAGGTTTGAAGGCAGAGGCTATTATGATTATATCATTGGGTTTGAGGGTTCAGCGGGTGTATTTATTAAGCTGATATAGTAGAGAGCTGAGAAGACTTGATGGTTTTGAATAAAAAAATAACAATCTAGAAAAACTCATAATGACCAATGTGTAAATGCCACCACTGTGAGTCTCAGTTAAGCTAAAGATGGAGCCTTGCTGAGTATTTCTCCTCCTTACAACAAACACATACAATTACATATTATTGCAGGCGGGGGTGGGGGGGATTCAAAAGTGCTTTAGCAGTTTGCGGTCCAGTCATCAAAGTGTGTTTTTCATTTTGAGAAATGGAACAAGTTGGGCTTGAATTTTTATAGATCACATTATAGTGATAAATGTTTTCTTTCTTCTATCATTAATTTATTAATTTTATTTATTAATTTATATCTATAGCACCAGTAGTGTACCTTGTATTGACTAAAATGGAATTCCATAGTGTCAGTTTTATACTGAGCAAGCCATAGCCTGCAGTGATTTATTGATTGATGGTAGATGATTTATTGAACATGAAGAAGAGCAAAACTTTTTTCCTTCTGATTAATATCATCAGAATGGGATTGTTGTGAAGACTGGACAATTTGAATTAGATTTAAATCCAAGCAGCTAATCTGTACAGGTCTGTAAAGCATTCTTCAACTGCAGATAGAATAGAACATGGTAAATGGAAAAAAGAGACCAGTAAATAAATACCCTTGTCAAGTATATCCATTTGCAATATCAAGTCTGCATGAGATGGCACAGTTTATGTCTGGCTGTATTGTTCCTGGAAGCCTGAACACAAAAAATTGCCACAAAGAGAGAGGACACAAGCCCCCTCCCCCCAAGTTCCCTTTCCACACCCACTCCCCCTGAAGAGCACATACCTTTCAGTATGAATCCCATATCAGACTTGGACCCTTTTTACACACACACCGCCACGGGCCCGGTGGGTGTAGTTGGGTGGGAAACATCCGTGCGAAAACGGCCTTGTTCTAGTGGAAGTGTTGTATCTTGGTAGTTCACTGGCATTAATAATGTACTGATTCATGATGGGTAAAAACTGGAATCTCACTGAATTCCTTTAATTTGGTGTTTGAATTTGAATCTGCATCTAAAACTTTGATTCTAAATAAGGTACGAAAGTCAGGGGTTGGGTTTTTTCCCCAGTTCAGGTTTAGAAATCTTGTAATATTTCATTATTTGGAAATAAATTTTCTGCAAAAACGGTTTATGAAATTTTGATGCCAGCAAACCTTGACCACAAAACTTAGTTCTGATTTTCGAACCTAATCTCAAATCTTAACATAACCTAAAACAGATCCAGATCTTAAAGCTGCTTTCTTAATCTACAGAAGAGTTTGTTTCCAGATGAAACTTTTATAATGGTTTTTTGGTTAGGTTTTTTTTTAATCCCTTTTACATAATCTTTAGCTCATCATTTCAAATAAGGTTTTTATTTCTTTCAAGTTATTGGTAATTAGTTTGTCATCTGGACAATAACCCCCACCCCACCCCACCCCCACCCCCAGAAGGATTACCACCAGGAAGCTGGAGACTTAGAAATTCTTTATGCTTGTACTCTTTAGAACCGACACCACAAACATCCAGTGGAAAGCCACTGTCTAAGAATTAAACCTCTGTGTCTTGTTCAACAGTCTGTTTTTGCCAGCATGTTTTCAGAATTACTAGAATGGGCTTAGAAACCTGACCAGAGAAAACATTAGTGTTCAAAGACATGCCAGATTACCCACACAAGGTTTGAACATCAGCCTCTAAATTTGGTACAGATGAGAGAGTAATTAGAAGCCTGTGGAATATATCAGTATCCTAGTTGGAGATGTTCCTGTAATTTCAGGTGTTGTGTTCCTCTACATCTTAGAACAGAAGGAAAAATATTATATAATGTTATAGAAGTATTAAATTGCTGTTGTGTCAAATGTCAATGTTTAAAACATTGGAGCATTTTAGAATATGGATTAGGAGACTGAACACAGTGGGATGTTAAAATGGCAAGAACATTATGGTACCTGCCTGTGTCTTTTCAGGAAAAAGACGTATGAGGGGAAAAAGTTAAAAAGTGTTTCAAAATCACCAAGACAGGGTTCTGTTTTCAGCCCAGCAAAATAGCATGATCATTGGACTTCTGAACAGGCAAGAAGAAATAAAATAAAATATGTTCTCCAGCAAACAGGACTCTTAAAGCAAATAAAAGTTCAGGAAAATGTTAGTGGCTCAAGGATTTTCCATAACTTCTAATAAAACAGTATAATAAAGAGTAAGAGAAAAGTAACATCTAGGTCTGAATTCAAGAACTCCTCCCTATTCCGGTATGAGCAGGTTGAAATCTCACTGAAGTCAATTGAGACGCAAGTGACATAGGGTATTTTCAGACGTTACGAGATCACAGTCAACCACGCTCAATTCCGCGTGGTGGCTGTGATCTCCTAACGTCTGTTGGGGGAAACGGATGTTTCCCACCAGATGTTACCGCGGCGTGGAATTGCATTCACCACGAGAGCAGCCGAAGCGGCGGGGCCGGAGGCCGTTGCGTGTCGAATGCAATTCCACGCCGGGGTGAACCCCGGCGTCTCATCTGGTTGGGCGCCACAGCCCGGGATCACTGGCGGGATCCTGGGCCATGGAGAATCCGGCCCGACGCGGCGGCCTCATTGGCCCCGCCACCTGCCCGTCTCCCCAGAGGGCAGGCGGCGGGGCGCGTGTAGGGGGCGGGGCCGTGCGGCCGCACGTTGCGCTGCACGGCCCTGCCCTCTCCCAGATTCCCTGCCGGGATCCCCCCGGCACGTCTGTTATGGCGTGATGGGGTCATCCCAGTGGGGAATGGATTGGGTGTTTTCGGTACGGGGCCAACAGGCCCCGTAATGTCTGAAAACACCCATAGTGTGTGTGCGTTTCCAGATTGGTGTTGTAGGGACCATGAGCAAATAAACAGCCTGGGAAACCACCCTTGGTAGAGGAATGTGGAATGAATCGTGTCCTTGACTTCAAAGGGAGCAGGATTTGGGCTAAGACGAGAATCAGTTTGGTTCTCGTGAGAATCAAGAACATTTAGTTTGATCTTGACAAGATCCTGCTATCAGTGCAAGAATCTCGCAGTCACTTAAAAAGAAAAACAACTGTGCATGTGCAAAATGGCCACCAAAACATTCTGCGCATGTGAAGCCCTTTTCCAAAATGACGCCAGCAACGTGGCCATTTTGCAGTTCGTTTTCTTGTTTTTCTCCCAGCATGGAGTTGGTCTGCAGAAAACAGAGAGAGAGAGACGACAGACAGACAAGGGACATGAATCTTGGCGTGGGACATGGCACACACATGGCTCCAGTAAGTAAATCAAGGGGGAAAAAATCTTGATTGAGGAACAGTCTAGAACCGGGATTTTCTCGATTCTCCCAGAAATCAAGCCGAGAAGTCTGATTCTTGATGAGAATCGAGGGAAAAAAACATCAGCATCGTGTTTCAGCCCTGAGCAGGATCAGATCCTGGGTGAAAGCTATTCTCTTAATTCTAGGAAATGAAACTCCAAACAAGGTGCAGAAGAGTGAACTTGACAACTATGTACATAGAACTTTCCACCAGCCAGCTAGAAAATAAGGGTGCTGCCCCTAAGCAGAAATAACTGAAAAGGCAACTCAAATTACCTGCCTAGGATTTACTGTGCAGAAGGTCACGCTCTGCCTCCCAAGTATGGCCAACTGTTCTGAGTGTATAACACAAAGTGCTCAGCTCTCTGAATTGGCTTCCTGTGTGCTTCTACATGCAACTAAAAATATAGGGGATGCTCTCTAAACCTCCGAGTGCTTGGAGTCTGGAAGCCCTTCATTCTAAATGCGGTAACAGATAGAATCAGCTTGGGCAATAGCAGTGTACAGCCCTGCTTTCATAAACACTTATTCTGATCCTACAAAAAAATGTAGGCTGGCTGGCTGGCTGGCTGGCTGGCTGGCTGGCTTGCTTTCTTTCTTTCAGTTAGTACCTTATAGTTTATCTGCTGCAATGGCAATCTACCTGCCTAGCTACCTATCCAGGCCCTGACCTTGTAAGTACAGTACCCTTTTGCTATAACAAACCTCTGTGAATTTAAAGCTGTTTTTTGGTGGACTCACTTGGGGGGCAGGTCCGTGTGCGCTGTAGCACACTGGTGCATGGGGGCCTTCACACGGTAGCAGTATGAGCACCTACGCATTGCCCATTCATGCCCCCTCACGGAGCAACCAGGAGAAACACAGGTTGCTTGATGCGGGAGCATGGGTGGGTGGTGCAGGAGTACTCATCCACCACGCCACCTTCAGATGGTCGCCCGGGTCCATAGGGGATGGTTGGACCTCCAAGGGTGCATCCTGTCTAAAAATGACCTTAGCCTTTTGTTAATTATAGTGAAGGTTTCATAACTGTGAAAAAGTATAAGTTTATTTATTTATTTATTTTTCAACTTTTATGTCGACCCCGCCTACTGTCGTAGCTCAGGGTGACTCACAACAATATAAAATATAAAACATAACAAATCACAGTATAAAATATAGATGTATAATAAAAAATATAAAATATCATTAAAAAGGCATACTAGGCGGATTTAACCTCCCCCCTTCCCAACCCCCCACCCGTTTCCCATCCCCCTTGCCAAACACCTGGCGGAATAGCCAGGTCATACATTGTCAATGGAAAGAGGGGAGGTTCAGGGCCAAGCAGACCTCCATCAGGAGGGAGTTCCACAGCCTCGGTGCAACCACCGAGAACGCTCTCCTCATCGTCATCACTCGAGAAACCCAGGGGACTCCGAGGAGGGCATCCCCAGCTGACTGCAGGGGCTGATACAGGGCCTGGGGGTTTATTTATTTATATTTATTTATTTTATCAATTTATACCCCGCCCCTCCTGTAAAACAGCTTGGGGCAGCTAACAATTTTAAAAGAATAAAAAATACAGTAATATAAATTTAAAACAATCATAATAATATAAACAATTAGAACAGGGCTAGGACAAAATAAACAATAAATAAGGGTAGGATGGAGATAAAAATCCTAACCCTCCCCAAAGGCCTGGGTGAACAGCCAGGTTTTACAAACTCGCCAGAATGTTAGAAGGCTTGGGGCCAGGTGAGCTTCCTCCGGGAGGGAATTCCAAAGGCGTGGCCCAGCTACCGAGAATGCCCTCTCCATTGTTGAGGCGATCCCACACATAGGCAGGGCCCAAGCTGTGTAGGGCTTTATAGGTCAATACCAACACCTTGAATTGGGCTCAGAAGACTATAGGCAGCCAGTGCAGAGATTGGTGCACTGGTGTAATATGTTTGCGGCGACCCATCCCCGTAAGGAGATGACCTGCCACATTCTGCACCAGCTGCACTCTCCAAGGGTCGCCCCACATAGAGCACATTGCAGTAGTCCAGTCTTGAGGTAATAAAATCATGGACGATGGTGACAAGGTCGGAGTCCGAGACATATGGTCGAAGCTGACGTACCAGGTTTAATTGGTGGCATGCTCCCTTTGCCACAGCCGCCACCTGAGCATCCAGGCAGAGCTGTGAGGCTAGGAGCACCCCAACTCCAAACCTGAGGAACCCATGGAGGGTGGACCCCATCAATGACGGGTGCCACCACCCCCTTAGCCCTCCCCACCAGCATCACCTCGGTCTTGCCAGATTTTGGCTTCAAATGGCTTGCCCTCATTCAATCCCCCACAGCCATCAAACACCGGATAAGCACTGAGACTGCTAGGCCTGGGTCAGCTGAACAGGAGAGATAAACATAAGAACATAAGAAGTGCCATACTGGGTCAGACCAACGGTCCATCAAGCCCAGCATCCTGCCTCCAACAGTGGCCAGTCACGGGGGCCTGGGAGAAGCACCCAACAGGTCACCATGCTGTCCATTCCGTGGGTCATCCCCAGGCTCC
>QEPC01013929.1:2826699-2839761 GCA_003113815.1 Sphenodon punctatus
TTTTTAGAGAGAGCTGGTTGGCGGGCAGGCAGGCTGGCAACCAGGTGAGCAGCAGTGACACCCCAAGACATGCCAGGGTCTCAACTTGCAGACACTAGCACCCCAGGAGGGGCAGGACCTGTGTGTATTTGTGGTTCTGCTAGGAAAGAGAGAGAGGGGCGTAAGCAGTGTCACCAGCCGGTGGAATTCCTGGTTCTCCACTACGCTGAAGGACTGGTTATCCAGCTCAATCATCTCACCCACCCGCCTGGTGATCTTAATTGTCGCTGGATGACGCCCTACATGGCACAACTGTCCAAACACCAGCTCTTCTATAGTGGCCTCATGCTGCTGCTGCTGCTGCTGCTGCTGCTGCTGCTGCTGCTGACATGGGATTCAAGCTCCCTCATTCCCCTTGCCATGATCAAAGGAGGAAGGTCTGCTCTCTGCAGCATGGAACCCACTCCTGTCCATGCTGCCTGATGTCCCTTCCAGCAGTTTTGCCTGATGCATAGTTTTAAGGTGTGAGTTCATCCCATTATTGCTGAGGGTTTCCCCCTTTGCTGTCCATGCCTCACCACCTTCCCACAGTGAATGCAGGCAACCTCTCAGATATCACCTACCCTCACTGGCCTAAAGTGGTCCCACACAGGTCCCCTGGGGTGCCCTGCTTTCTTTGTACTGCTGCTGGGGGCCACCGCCTCTGTCCCCAATGGAGGAGCATCTTGAGCGGGGTCTCCTCCCCACTCCCCTCATTACCCAGATCCATGACATCCATGAAGCTGCTGCTGCTGCTGCTGCCACCACCAAGACATTGCAGGATGGGAGAGGCTGCCCTGCTGTTATGCACAGAAACACTGGGGGAGAATAATGGGGTACTTGCGTTGCTGCCAAGGGTGGTGGTGGGGATGTCCTCGAGTAAGTTCTCCCCAAAATCCTCAGAATCATGGAGGGTGAAGCCTGCACAACAGAAGAGGTGGGTGCCCCTGCATCACTCACAGCACCCACATCACCAGCATCATAATTGTTCCCCACATCAGCTGCCCCCAGCGCAAATTCACTGCTGCCAGTGCCAGCTGCTGGTGCTTCAGGAGGGGTGCACTGCTGCTGCACCCCACCTTTGCTCCCTCCTCCAGTGCCACTGCTAGTGGAAGGCTGGGTCTCCCTGCCTTCCACGGATGCCATTTCCAGTATCTCTGCTGCTTCTTCCCCTAATAAGACCCACAGCTTGGCGGGGGGAAATGCTGGTCTCCTAATCTTGGGCAGTGGACTGCCACCAGTGGCAGAAGTGTCAGCAGACTTGCCAACTCCCTCACGTCCATGCCCTCTACCAGGGCCACCTGCCCCAGACTTCTCAGAAATTCTTCCCTTTCTCCTTGTGAATGTGATACAGAAAGAACTGCCCACACAGTATATAATATATAATATGTAGTTTTATTTATATAATATATACAGAATCTAAGCTAAACCTAACCTATGTATACTACAATATATTCCTATCCTATAATCCTAATATATATATAATAAACAGCCTAGTATCTAAATATCTAATCTATATATACAAGTAATATCTATATAATATGGACAGGGGAGACAGACAGGAGAAAGGAAAAGGAAAACTATGAGATACCTACTATCTAATCTCTATCTTATCCTATATCTATAATATATCTACATCTATAAACAAACTATAGTACATCTATCTATCTATCTATCTATCTATCTAGGGGGAGACAGACAGGGGAAGGACAAAGGTAAAATGTGAGGGTATAATGAAAGGTAAGGTAGGGTATGACTGAATAAACAATAAGGGCAGGGGAAGATTTTTAGTGCAAGCACCAGAGTTCTGTAAACGCAATCTGACAGAGCAAGAGCTAACACAGAACAAG
Organism: Sphenodon punctatus; assembly: GCA_003113815.1. Taxonomy (NCBI): domain Eukaryota; kingdom Metazoa; phylum Chordata; class Lepidosauria; order Sphenodontia; family Sphenodontidae; genus Sphenodon; species Sphenodon punctatus. The sequence goes on from QEPC01013929.1 coordinate 2,828,568, forward strand.
AGTCAAGCAGCCTGGCCCTGCAATATAAAGGGTTGCAGTGCACTCCCCAGAGCCCCCATGATTGGTTCTGGGAGGCAGGAGGCATTGACCAGTCACAGGGTGCCATGCAACTGCCTGAGACCTGATTGCACTGCTCATTGGTCAGCGATACATCCATCAGGTCCTTGCTGACTGCTCGCCCCTCCTGTCAAAGGCCCAGTTCAAGAGTTCAACACTGTTGGCTCTGAGATGTCTGCTCCCTCCTCCCCTCTCCACATTTTTCATTCAAAAACAACTACCAGGCAATAATTTAGTGAATAACAACTGTCATTATTGTTATTGATTTTGTTATTTTTGTTTTTGTTATTGTAATAGCAATATTTATATTATTATTATCATCAATATAACGAAAATGAAGTGCACACCCATATTAGCAATGATCAAAAAGAATGTTAAGAGCTGTTAAGAAAGGGATAAGAAATAAATATAAAATATCACAATGCCTCAATATAAATCTGTTTCATTTCCACACATTTGTATACTGCATGTAGTTCTGGTTGCATCAGTTCAGAAATTAGATACCTTAGTAGAATTTTAGGAGCTACCTTTTTGCCCTTAGCTTTCCACTGAGGGAAGGTTGAAAGAGCTGGGCATGTTTAGCTTCGAGAAGAGAAAGTTAAGTAGGGACTTGATAGCAGTTTTCAAATATGCTGCCATAGACTGGCTGGTAACCAAATATTCTCTGTTGCCACAGAGGGCAGGACAAGGGGTAATGTGGCTTAAATTGCAGGGAGGAAAATTTAGGTTAAATACCAAGAAGAATTTTCTAACCATAGGAATAGTTCAGCAGTGGAATAAATTACCCAGGGAAGTCTGTGGTGTCCATTACCCAAGTTTTTTAAAATAGGCTAGACAAATATTTGTCTGGCATGGTTCAGGTATCACTGGCCCTGATTAAAGGCAATAGGATGGACTAAATAACTTTATAAGGTACCTTTCAGCCCTAAATTTCTGTTCTTTTATGACTGGAGAAGACAAGACCATGATCCAGTGTCTGCGGTACTGCTAGCAGTGGTAGTGCAACTTCTCCTTGCACTTATGATTCACAAACATCTCTGTTATGCTTCAGGTGCATCTTCAATAAGATAAATAATATCCAATAGTCTTGGAACAAGAAAACAGTAGGACAGGTAGCTATTTGAGGTGCTATTTTTACCTGTCCAATGATGATTATTTCGTAAAGAAATGCTATTGGTCCTGGGTGGAAGGACAGTGTAATGTCCTGGGTACGTATTTAAAGTCAGGACTACTAAAAGAATTATGACATTTTTAAAGTCTGGGGAATTTCATACCCCATTTTAATGTCCAAGGATCCATAGAGGAGAAAATAAAACATGTTGCCCTTATTACCACACATTTCCTCTCTAAAGAATTGTATTTGGTGGTATTTCTACAATGAGTGGTATAGAGAGGGAGCTGATTGTCCCTGCTAACATTTTGTAAATATTTGGTGTTATGTGTTTTGCTGCAAAGGCTAGGTGATATAAAGGTTTGTCAAGTAAAAATATTTGCATTTGGAGGAAATTATTACAAACAGAGTTTATACATTGATTCTGTTGTTTTATTCCATCCTCCATTGTTAGTGAGATTGTTAAATCGCTGTTCCCCTAAGTGACATGCATTGTGATTTGGGGTAGTGCCTGAGAGCACAAGATTTGGTACCATATTGAGATGAAATGTTTTGTCACCTCACTATAATCCATAGTTTTCCATTCATGAATATGAACTGGGCTTCCTTCTTATGTAATTATTTTGAGTAAAAAGTTCCCTCAAAAGATTTACTCTATGTATGGACCTTGTAGGGGTTTTCTGGGCAGAGTGGAAGAGCGAGGCATGGCATATAGGAATCCTTACACTGCTGATTTTGATTTGGCTCAAAGACAAAATAGTTTTTTGGGAAAGGGTCTGGAATTTCATTTCTGTTAAGTACTCGATTTTTTTTGCTGCAGTCCTGAAACCACTTACTCCAGGACAGGATTGCACCTTTTATGGGTGCAGCTACAACATACAGAGCAGAGTCAAACTGCAAAGATTATGTAAAGCTCTCACTTTTTGGAATGTGCCAGCCTCCATGTGCTGCATGTTAGGGTAACGTAAGGGCTGCTAATTTATGCAGGATTAGAATAGAAATACAAGTACACGCTCTTCCCATCCCACATCCCCATGTCTGTCAACTCTGGGTGTTAACAAACAATACAGTAGCCCCCTGAAGTCTGGGTTTGGTCTATGCAGCCCCCAGTCACATGTTTAGCGTGTAGAGCCTAATAAATGGGCAGCCTCCCTGTGTGTATTTCTTGTGCATTCAGGCAGTTCCTACTCATGGGTTTAGCATGCTAATTTGTTCATTTATTTATTTATTTGAATTTATACCCCACCCTTCCCAGAGGCTCAGGGTGACTTACAATACGTAAAAACATCTGGTTTTATGCGTAATACAAGCCTAATCCATGGACAGGCATACTTCTCTGCCACACTGTGCCCACCAATCCCCCCTTCTCAGCATCTCACTCCTATGCACATAATGCTGAGCTTTTCTCTGAGCCATCCAGATCCCACTCACTTCCCAGTGGAATAGCATACTTATTTATTTTTATTTGTTTTTCACATTTTTGCCCTGTCCTTTTCTAGAGACTGAGGGCATCTTACAGCATTAAAAATATAAAATGCAATAAAACACATTAAGATTCTTAGCACCCCAACCACGCATTCACCTCTTCCTTTATCCACACCTACTGCCCATCAATCCTCTTCCCCAAGCTACCCTACCCAATCCTGGCCAAACAGAAAGGTGTTACATCTTCTCCAGAAGATGAGCAGGATTGGGTTTAGGTGGACCTCTAAGTGGAGGGAGTTCGAATAATTGTCAGGCAGCCACTGAGAACACCTCCCTGCGTGCTCTCATTGTAACAACTTCACATACAGTTGGCACTTGTAAAAGGGTGCCCTTGGCCAACCTCAGGGGCTGCAATCGAACATAGGGGAAGAGACAGTCTTTCAGATATCTGGGCCCAAGCCATATAGGTGTCAGAGCCCAGAGGGATAGAGGGGATTGGGTGTGCCGGCACGGCCGCATCAGGTCTTGCCGGCTACGACGGAGTCTAAGGCGGGCGTTGGGGCCCGTCCCTTCACCGACGTCAGAAACGGGGGGGGTGGAGACACAGCAGCATGGCGTCCCTGGGTAGCCCAGGGAACGCCGATGTCGGGCGCATGCACGCCGCTACCCCGGAAGTACACCCTCGCTGTTCGGCGCGCCTGCAGGTACTGGCCAATCAGGCCCCCATATAAGCCTCTGGAAGGGCTTGGATCAGTGCTGGTGATCGGACTTGTGCCGTGAGACTGGCCCCTGGCGTGGTGTGGAGTTGAGAGCAATTGGCTGTTTGAAGTATCGGGAGTGCAAGAGTGAGAGCGTGGAGTGTGAGAGGTGAGTGTCTGGGCGAGTGTGCCAGTAGGAGAGTGTGAGTACAGAGCGTGTTGAACCTTCCCTTCCCTGTGATCTCCCATTCCCTGGTGAACCCTGTGTGTAAGCCCTATCCCCTCCTGGTTCCTCTCCCCTCCGGGCCCCGTGGGCTCCTTCCCCGCTGAACCACCACTGATCCCTCACTCCCCCTCCATAGCCCTGTGCACGTGGGTGTGTGGGTACCGTAGAGCGGGCCTTGTTCGGTGCACTAGTCCCTGTGATGAGCTTTGGCAAGGGTTAGCTCTTGCAGCTTATACCCAGCGCCTATATAAGACCCTGAGGGACCTTTTTCCTGCACCATATTGCCCTAGCATCTGGAGTGTGTCTGTTGTCCCCTTAATCCTAACAATAGGACTTTATAGATTAAAACCAGCACCATGAATTATGCCTGGAAAACTATTAGCAGTCAGTGTAGATTCCGGGGCACTGGTGTAATTGGCTCCTGGCGACCCATCCCCAACAGAAGGTGAACAGTTGCATTCCGCACCAACTGCAGCTTCAGAACAGTCTTCAAGGGCAGCCCCATGTAGAGCGCATTGCAGTAGTCTAGCCTCAAGGTTGCGAAGGCATGGATGACAGTGGATAGATCCGAAACTGTAAGAAAAGGTCTCAGCCTTCTCACCAGATGAAGTTGGTAAAAAGCACCCCTGGCCACCACCACAACCTGGTAATCCAGGTGCAGCAGCAGATCCAGGACCACCCCAAGGCGTTGACCCTGGGAGACCAAGGGAGGGCAGACCCCATCAAGAACAGGGCTTCCCACCTCCCCCACGTCGTAAGATCAGCCAACCATCATCACCTTGGTCTTGTCTGGATTCAGCTTCAATAGGTTCGCCACCATTCAGTCCCCAATGGCAGTCAGGCACCAGGTAAGCACCAAGACTGAAGGACATGAGTCACATGAAAAGGAGAGAGAGAGAGCTGGGTGTCATCTGCATATTGATGGCACCTTTCTCCAAATCTCAGAATGATCTTGCCCAGGGGCCTCAGATGGGGTGGACAGGGGCTCAGGTGGAAGAGCGCATGCTTTGCCTGTATAAGGTGCCATGTTCAATTCCCGGCATCTCCAATTCAGAATCCTTGGTAGAATGCCTGGGTGAGGCCTCTGTTGGAGATCCTGGAGGGTCTCAGGTAGCACGCCTGGGTGAGGCCTCTGCTGGAGACCCTGGAGAGCCAGATTTGAAACCCTGCTGCTGTGTCATGTTGTAACAACACTAGGCTAAGATGGACCATTAGTCTGACTCAGTTAGGCAGCTCCTTATATCCTTATACACACTGAACAGGAGTGGGGGCAAGATGGAACCCTGAAGGACTCCACAAGGGAGCTTCCAAGGGGATGACGAGTCACCACCCATCACCACCCTCTGGGTTCTGTCATCCAGGAATGAGCAGAACCACTCAAGAGTGATCCTGCACACCCCAGACAGGTCCCTTAGGTGTGTCAACAATACCACATGGTCAACGGTATCAAAGGCCGCTGAATGATATAACAAAACCAGCAGTGTACAATTCCCCCTGTCGATTTCCAAGTGGAAATAATTAACCAAGGCCGTAAGCACAGTCTCAATGCCATATCCAGGATCAAAACCTGACTGACATGAGTTCAGGAAACCGATCACATCAAGATGTGCTTGAAACTGCAGGGCAACCACCCACTCAGTAACCTTCCCTAAAAAGGGAAGATTAGAGACCGGGTGATAGCGGGTGGGGGAGTCAACATCAAGAGATGGTTTCTTAAGCAGGGGACAGACAAATTAATTCTTGAGGTCATCAGGCACCCTGTCCTCCATAAGGGAGGCATTGACAACTAGGGCATAGAAGGGACATAACTGGGACTTTGGGGATAGCATCCCAGCAATCAGGATACATAGTTTACACATCCAGGATGGCCAATTATCATTACAATCACATCCTGCAGCACTGTGACAGAGGACATAAGAGAATCTCTACTGGCTCTTTCTTAAAAAGATGCTTCTGATTTCCCAGTAACGAGTGGGGGAGAGATGTTGGGATGGTCACAGAACAGAATAAGGATATTTGGTTGACATTTCCTCTGGCCAATTGGCATCACAAACTGATCTTATACCACAGTGACACATAAGATAATCCCTGGCATAGGCTCCTTCTGTGTATATTCTGTGCAGGCATATCAAATTGGGACCCTTTATCACATGTTTATGATATTCGGCAGAGATTATCATAAAAGAGTGATATACAGCCCTACAAAATTTCATATACACTGGTTGGACTACAAAGATGTTAGAGTCAGACATACATTTATAAGTTAATTGCTTTTACCACCAGAACCCTTTATCCAATCCTGAAAGATGGCAGAGATAGTAAATATGGGAAGAGGTATTAATAATAATAATAATAATAATAATAATAATAATAATAAATAAACTTTATTTGCCTTAACTAAAAAGTTATTGGCAATTGTCGACCACAACAACACAAAATATACAAAATACAAAATACAATCCTCAACTATAGGGAAATATATCCCTTAGATACATACAAGAAACAAATAAAATATTTCCTCTCAAGCTCCAAATATAATATCCGTAATATCGGACTGAGATACCCTGGTACCTCAGTCGTAATACAAGGTCAAAATTCTCCGGATGAAACTGGCAGCACCAAACAGTCGAGCCATCCTTCCTTAACCCTGTTCCTCTTTGCAGCGCCACCCATCTTCAATCCTTCATCATTGTATCCCCAAGTGCTACAACGAACTGGGATGAATCAGAACCCCTAGGGTCCGGGCATATGCCTGCAGTTCAACCCAGAGCTGAAAAGCCTGGAAATAACGGAGTGTCCCACCAACCTTACCCCTAATTCCTCATAATAATAATAATAATGAACTTTATTACCACAGCTATAAATCTATTGGCTACACAAGATACGCTAAAATTTAAACAATTCCATAGCAAAATTTCACACATTACACGGATATTGAGACAACCATCGATCCATAGAGCAAGTCAAATAATACATAACCAGCCAAGACTCCTTCCCTATGTCATAAGGGCTAGTTACCCCCAACCCCTCCAGCAGCCTGGGCAGCTCGTGTTTGAGCAACCAAACTGCCAAAAACTGCGACGGCGTGAGTTAATGCTGTTGCTCTGGCATCTAAACATAATCTAAGATCCTGGGCAAAAGGACGGGATCTCTGTGCTTCTCTAAGCGCTAGGAGGAGCTTAGCTCTAATTCGCTCATATCTGGGGCAGGAGAGCAAAATATGCTCCACCGTATCCAGCTGCCCCAGGGAGCAGGATTGGCACATGCAATCCTGATATGGCACTCCCAAATAGCAGCCTTCCACTATTGCCGATGTGAACATCCCACAACGGAGGCGGGTAAAAGCCCGCCTGACTGGAAAATGTATCCAGTTTGTCAGATAACTAACATCAGATAGTGGATTGAACGGCCGTCTATAGCCTGGGTTTACCCTCTAGGATTGGATTAATTCTTCGTCTATTTGAATTTGTTGATCGCTTAGCCTCTGTTTCACTAATAACATTGCATAGTTTATTTCCATAGAGGCTAACCCTGCCAGGGAATAACCTAATCTTTCAATGATGCTCTCAGATTCCTTAACCCAAGGGGAAAGAAGACCCTCCGTTTTTGCCATCCCCAAAAGGGAAATCTCCCCTCTGGACATACCCACCACCTTTAGACAGAATTTTATTAGGGACATAACCGCGAGCGGCTTGATAGGCAAACATTCAGTCTCAGCATGCAGAAAAACTGCGGGCGTACCCCTAGGAAGCCCCAAGATCTTTCTCAGAAATTTGTTTTGGATGATCTCTAATTGGTCCAGAAATTTTACACCCCAGACCGGAAAAGCGTACAGCAACTTAGCCACCACTTTGGCTCTAAACAAACGGATAGCTGGAAGTATCATCTGTCCCCCCTTCCCAAAATAGTAGCTACATATGGTGCTCACCAGCTGCCTAGTCTGGTTCTTTACAAGACCCCACTGCTCATGCCATACGGGTGAGCTAGTAAACATTACCCCCAGATATTTGTATGTCTCCACTTGGGCCACCTGGTGCCCGTCAATTAGCCATTTATGCACCTCCCCGTGTCTCCTACGTCTCACTATCATAACCTTAGTTTTATCATAATTGATAGTTAAACCCTCCCTCTTGCAATAGTCTCCTGTTGTCTGCATCGCCCTACAAAGCCCAACCAGAGACTGGGAGATGAGCACAGTGTCATCTGCATAAAGGAGGGCTGCTACTCTTCTAATACCGATCTGGGGGGGATGAGATTCAATTTCCTTTAAAGCAGAGAGGAGATTGTTCACAAAAAGGTTAAATAATGCTGGTGCCAAAAGGCATCCCTGCCTCACACCCCTACCCACCTCTACTCTTCGTGTTAAGGCCCCTGCCCTTGTAGCCCTAACCTGCAGGGAATTCCCCTCATGTAAGCGCATCAGTAATAGAAGAAGCCTTGGCTCCATCTGCAGAGTTCTCAGCTTGACCCATAGCCTAGCCCTACAGATAGAGTCAAATGCTCTCCTTAAATCGATAAAGCACAAATAGGCCCTGCGCCCCTGGTCAAGGACCTTCCCCACCAATGCTGACAAAAGGAGAACATGGTCAGTTGTAGATGAACCCTTTAGAAAACCCACCTGCTCCGGCTCGATGATCCTCTGACTGTCTATCCAATTCTGGAGCCTGCCCAAAAGAAGTCTTGTGTAAAGCTTCCCAATAATACTGAGGAGGCTAATAGGGCGATAATTCCCAGGGTCTCCGGGGTCCCCTTTCTTAAAGATGGGGATCACTATGCTGCTTAACCAAGCCTTGGGGACATCTCCAGTGGCATTAACATACGTGAACAGCTGCGCCAGGAGGCTGGCCCACCAACCCGGTTCCACCTTCAGGTGTTCCACCAATAGCAGGTCGGGGCCTGGTGCCTTGCCGTTTGGTAACTGATGAATCAATTCAATAATCTCCGCTTCCAAGATAAGAGGCCAATGAGGGAACCGATCAAATTCCTCCATGGGGAGGCTATGCACATACTGGGGGGCAACAGAGAAGATTGCTCCATAAAACTTTTCCCACACCTCTAGGGGCAAAGAGATCAATAGCATTGGGTCCTCCCCTAGCCTTGCCCGACGGATTTGTCCCCAAAACTCCTTAGAGTTCCCGCTACGTGCCGCCCTCTGCAGGCTCAACCATTGGTGCTTCTGGAAGGCTAAATGCTTTCCCAGGAGCAAATGCCGATAATCGGAGTGGATCTGTAGAAATGCTACTTTACTATGCACAGATGGATACTTTTTGAGGTGGTTGGCAGTGCGCCTAAACACCCGTTGCCGCTCCTGACATTCTTTGTCAAACCAAGTTGGCTGATCCCTCCAAAAATGGAGGGGAGGGGTCTCTGTGGGCAAGATTGATTTAAGTAGATCAAAAATACTTTCAAAACCCACCCGAATATTAATATTTCCTTCATTAATTAGTGCACATACTTGCGTAATAGCAGGATCCTGCAATTTTGTCAGGAGTGTCTGGCTTGAGGAGACTCTCCAGTGTGGACGCCTATAATATCTGGCTCCTCCCCAAGGGGAGTCAGAATTCCTCTCAGGGGTGTAAACTAACTGTGCCTGAGAAACTACACATACTAGTTCCAATATATAATGGGGAGTTTCAGCGCTCGGGGTAACTGATAAGCTGAGTACTTTCGAAAAGAGTGAACCTGTTACCAGATAATAATCAATGGTGCTAAAACCCAATGGAGAGTGAAAGGTATAACAGCCTGCCTGATCCCCTAGAGTTCTACCATTCAGAATCACCAAGTCAAGATCTTCTACCAACCGTTTCATATCCCCAAAACTCCCATTTATTTCCCTATCCTGAGACTTCCGCAATGGGATTAGAGGCAAGTCCTCAGAGTACCCTTGGCTCTCAGGACCCTGCCATTCTCCCACTCTAGCGTTAAAGTCCCCTCCAATGATAACAGATGCCAAGAGGAACATTTTTCGGGCTTCCATAATCCTAAATGTAACCTCCTCCCAAATTCCAGTGGGAAAGAACTTGGAGGACCGGGGGGGGAACATAGATGTTACCAATCAAGAGCTCAAGCGAAGAGGGGAAGGTGCAATGATACAGAGCAAAGTAGACTTTAAAACAATTTATTTGTGAAATAATTATGTTAAGAGAGTCGGCGAATATCACCGCCAACCCACCACTTGGTCTACCGCCATCTACAGAGGGAAATGCCTTCGTAGAGATAACTGAATAACCAGCCAAGGAAATATCCTCAGTGGCTCAGGTCTCTTGTAGCAAGGAGACATCCCAGCACAGAGTGGAGATCTAAATCCTGCTTCCGGGATTTCCATCCCGAGATATTCCATGAAGCCAACCTGACCACTGGGGGCTGTAGTTGTCAGGACTGAGCCGTTTGGCTCGTAGATTGAGGGGGTAGCCCTTCAACATTAGCCTGTTCCTGGGTGCCCTGGGCTGCCTCATCACAGGGACGTGGAAGTTTTAAACAAGGTTGTAGAGCTGTCCCAGGGACCAACAAGCTCTGACACAACACACCTGAGGGATCCGAATGGGCATGAGCATGCGTCCTAGTCTCATCTAAATCTTGAGATCTAGTTCTTTCCCTAAAGAAAAAGGCTCCACCTCTCACAGCTCCACCATTACTGGGCAAATCCCTCTGGTTGCTCGAAACCTGGACAGACAGCGGGGAATCCCCATAATCAGCGGAGCCCCCAATTTTGTTCCTTGGCTGCAGGTCCCTCCTTGAGCTGGGGGAGGGCCTTTGTTTTCTGCGTAGCCCAGGGGTAGAAACAGGGGAGAGGGCACCCAGATCTCGTCTTACCCTATGAACATTAGATTCTCTCTCCTCTTTATACCAAATACCAGCCCTCAGCTTCTTTAATTGGGCACAAAGCGTGTCCAGATGTGAAAGGAGACCTGGACCCGAAGGATCCAACTGGCTCTGGTTTGGGGTAGCACCTGGGAATATTAATTTCAGGGGGTTGGAAGTACATGCTGGCTGGGGCTGAGAACCAATACCACAACCAGCTGGCTCGAATTCCATATCCCTACCCTCTACAGGTGCCCCCCCCACCGAGGCCCCCGCGTCATGTACCTCCTGCTCAGGAGGAGGGTGTAATTGGATTTCCATGGGGGATTTCCCATTATGTTCCTGGTTACCTAAGGGGGGTTTAGGAATTCCCACAGGGTTTATATTGGGAGAGCTCAAAAAATGTGAGATCGGGTAGCGGTTCCCCGCTCCTAATGTAGCAAGGTTACCCATACTAGATTGAAAAACCCTAGCAGGAAAAACAGATCTATCCTCGAGAGACCCTTTTATGCCCATATCTTTTTAACCAGCTCCTGTGAATTAAATCCCACCTTAACTACCTGCCTACCCCGAGAGATCAATAGATGGTCCACTGTTGATATATCATATCTAGTAACTGGGAGATACCTAAGTATTGGGTAGTTTAAAAGAAGACGCAGATGTTCTGCCACGTCAAGAACAGAATTCCATAACGGAGGATGCCTCCCATGAACCGGAAGAATTGTAAAAATCAAATCCAGTGGTAATAGATCATAAGACATTGGCTGTTCTAAAAGGGGCTGATCAAGGCATATCTGGGGGCGGGGACCAAGAGCTCTCGCTTCTTGGGGGGGTTGGGGGTGACCATCCAAAACAGGGACCAACCGAGAGTCCTGA
>QEPC01013929.1:2839861-2859496 GCA_003113815.1 Sphenodon punctatus
TTCTGCCACACCAGCTGCCTGTGCTCCCCAGTCATGCTGTTAATGGCATTTGGGACCTCATCTGCCCACCACAACGTCTCCCCAAGCAGCTCCCTTGCCAAATCTTCTCTGCACTGCCAGTTGCAGACTCGCAGGTTCTGGTCCCGCTGGGTGATTGTGCAGGTTATTCCCGTCATTTCTGTTGCGTTGGCAGGCCTGTAGCAAGACAACAAGGAAAACCATTAGTTCAGACCACCCCACCAGTCTTCTCACGCCAACGTTTCAGCCATCTAGCCACCCAAAGGGAAGTGGGAATGAGTACCTGACCTATGAGCTGCTGGGCCGATTGCTGCAGTGGGATTCCAGTGCCATGCAGTTCCCCCATCATCGCTGTAGAGAACATAAGTAGTGCCAGACTAGGTAAGATCAATGGTCCATCAAGCCCAGCACCTGCCTTCGACAGTGGCCAATCTCGGTCACTTGGAAGAAGTACCTAACATGTCACAAAGGGACAATCCATTTCCTGTTGTTCACTCCCAGCTCCCAACAGTAAGAGGTTGCATTCCCTAAACCTACCTCTGGCTAATAGCTGCCTATCCTTCAGAAACTTGTTCAATCCTGTTTTAAACCAGGACCAGCTATACTACTGGTTTTGATTTGACCACATCTTCTGGCAACAAATTCCACAACTTAATTGTGCATTGAGTGAAAAAATACTTTCTTTTAATTGTTTAAAATATGCTACTTGCTAGTTTCATGGAGTGTCCCCTAGTTCTATTTGAGAGGGTAAATAACCATTCCCTATTAACTCTTTCCACACCACTCACAATCTTATAAAGTTCTATCATATCCCCTCAGATGTCTCCTCTCCAAGCTGAAGAGCCCCAATCTATCCAGCCTCTCTTCATAAGTGAGTTGTTCCATACCCTTTATCATTTTTGTTGCCCTTCTCTGCACCATCTCTGTTTCTACTATATCTTGTTTTTGGAGGTGGGGCGACCAGAACTGCATGCAATATTCAAAGTGTGGTCACACCATAGATTTATATAGTTGCATTATGATATTTTCAGTTTTATTCTCTATCCCTTTACGAATAATTCCTAACATTCTGTTTGCTGTTTTGAACGTGGCTGCACATTGAGTTGAGACGTGAAGAACATACAGAAGTGAAGTGAAGACAACCTACAGAAATCAGAAGAACATACACAAACATCTTTTCATGGAAGTGAAGAATATACAGAAATCAACCACCGCCATTTGCACCCACCTACTATTTTGGCTTCCACCACCAGCCCCCGCCTGCCGCCAGCCTGTCATGGTACCTTCTCTCCCCTGCCCCGCCAGCCTGCCATGCTGCTTTGCCCTCCCGCCCCTCAGCCTGCAGGCTCACCAGCGTTCCCATCCAGTGGAGCTGTTTCCTGGAGATTTTTCTGCTGCTTCTCTGTGTTCTCCTGGCCACCTGTCAACACAGTAAGCAATAAAAAACATAATTAGATAACAATAAATGAAAGTCTTTATCATCCAGCAGTGTAAATGCAAACAGCCTTCACTCCCCTTTCCCACCCCTGCAGGTGCATTAATTTAACATTCTCCTCTGCCTCTATTGCCTCCGATGCAAACATGGCATCCGGGTCCTCCGTGCCCTCAACCAGAACCGTGGGTGGCTCCTTCAGCAAGGGCTGGCTTTCAAGCTTGAGGGGATACACTGTGAGAGTCACGGTGTTTGTGCCCACAATGACCCATGCTGACTCCTGGGCGGGGACGTGCATGGAGGGATCTCTGTAAGCAGTTGTGGCTTCTGTGTGGGGAGCGAGAGCAGTTGCAGTGGGAGAGCCATATCCAGCTGCTTCTGGCCCCTGGTGAAGGCGCAGCCATACAGGTGGGATGCAACGATGGCTCCATCTATGCAGAGGAACTGGTCAAGGAGCTCGTAATAGGATGATGCTTTCCTCCCCCAGATAGAGGTGAAGTTGTTGTTCTGGATCTCCCGTCTGCCAGCACTGGTTCATGTCCTGGCTGTAGTCATGTTGCACCATTAAAATCGAGGTTTCTTGGAGCACCGCTTCATTCCTTCATTTCTGACTTCATTCGAGTCAGAAATCTTTTATATCGAGTCCTTGGGATCAAGCTAGAGCACCTCATTTTTCTCTTTAATATCTTGGCTAACTTAATCCATAGTCTAAGGCCTTGTTCAAATATGTCACCATTGGATTGCTCATATGTGAAATCAGGGGTGTGATTGGTTGTACTACGTAGAGCTACCACACACCAGCCCATGGGCTATTGCGGGGCAGCTACAATATAGTAACTGTCTCATGTGAACACTTTGCTCTGATGGGGATGAATGTCTGAGGGGACAATACATGGGATATCCTCAATTGTACCCTGTTGCAGTGATGTCTCGCCAAGTAGGAGTGCACTTCAGTTACTCCAAGCACCAAGGTAATTTCTGAACACTACCTGAGGGATAGTGAAGAGGCTATGTACCAGTGCCTTGTCTAACCAGAATCTTAGCTTTTGCTCTCACCTAATTGCTTTCCATTGTTAGAGCAGTCTGGAATAGCCTCCAACATCTCTAACAAACATCTTCTTTTTCCTTCTCTTAATCACTCTTCTTGGGCAAAGCTTTTCATTTTCATGCCTACTTCCTATCCAAATCTGCTCCTGCTGCATTTTATCTCTTTGCTTGCACCTATCTGTACCAGTCTCAATAAGTGTCTCAGGTCAGGAACTTTGGGTTTGACCATCATCATTCTAGTGTAAACTGGCACACTTTACCAGTTCACACAATTTACCACAGTTCACACAAAGCAGCTAAGCCAATTGACACTAGCTGAGCCCCCTGGGCACTAGCCTTGCATGTGCTTGCAAAGTGTTATGGGTACCTGCATTACCACTGAGATGATAAATGAACTCATAATAGCAACAATCTCTTTCCTAATCACAGCAAATGTACAAACATGAATTGCTTATAAAATTAGCATAATGCTGTTTATACCAGTATATATATAAATGATACCAGCAGGCTGATTAAAGCTAGAAAGCTACTTTCTCTCTGGCTCACTGATTACAATTAGCTCTTCATTGGGCCATTCTCCAAAAGACCCCATTAAACCTCAAAACTATGGTAAATTGACATTACAGACTGGATTTTCAAAGGGTTGCATATTAAATGCACAATTAAGGACTCAGACATGCAAAACCATGAATGCTCGAAGCTTGGGGATATATTCAGATGCTTAGTTGAATCATCAAATGCAAATGGAAGCAATTCCCTACTTTGGACATGCTGACTTGCACGCTTAAGTTCCTAACCTCATACTTAACACATGTGCTTTGAAATTCTAGGCCAATGTGCTTTGTAATCAGTCATAATTCCTTTAATGTGGAAATCTCCTAGGTTTACTTCCATAACATTAAAATGATCTGCAATTGGATTGCAAGCTCTCTGGGACAGGGACCCTCTATTTCTAAAGTGTCTCTACACAGTGCTTAGTGCAGTGAGGCTACTGCCCAAAACTACATCTCTTTCTTAATTAGTATTTGTAACAGGGTAGAGGGCACTAGGGGTACGTCTCTGCAGGATGCAGCCCAATCAAGTCACTTCCTCAGGGAATCAGCTCCATGTGATCTGTATTATACAGTCAATATTCCTCCAGCATATACATAGGCTAACATATACATAGGTCAACATATACATGGCCTATGTATATGTTATATACATAGGCATATGTTATATACATATACATAGGCCAACATATACATAGGCTATATGTTAACATATACATAGGCCAACATATACATAGACACTATGACACAGTAGTGTCCCTACTGTGTAGAGACAGTATAGGTTAACATATACATAGGCTAACATATACATTGGCCTATGTATATGTTGGCATATACATAGGCCAACATATACATAGGCTAGATTATCAAAACGGGAGATTAAAACAAGAACGGAGTGGGCATACCAGCTGGATCACGAGGTGCTTGCCGGCAATAGAATCTCAATGCAGTACCCAAAACAGAAAAGGGTGGCAGGGGTGGAATCTTACCTAGAGCAAATCCAGGATCCAAGATTGAGGAGATTGGTAACCTTGTTAAGGTTCAATTTATTTGAGACTGTGGAAGTCAGGGGGAGGAGGGAGCAGATTCCCAGGGCAGAGAGAACTTGTACCTGGTGCTCAGAGACAATAGAGACCCTCCCCCATGTCCTGTTCCAGTGTCCGCAATATGCTGCCCTCCGGGAACTTTGGATTAGTTCCATTATGTCTATAGGAATGGAATCCCCTGAGGAGCAGTATGAAGTCTTACTTGCCACGGTAGATACGCAACAGCTCAAATTAGCAGCAATGTTCCTCATGCTGGTAGAACAGGCAAATAGAGTCCTGTAGATAGGGCTGTTTGCCGGTTCCTGAGTTTTGGATTGAAGTTGCCCTTTTATATTTTTATATTTTTGCTTAATTTTATGATCTGGTGTTTGAGTAATACTTAAAGTTTTATCTTCTGTTTTAAATTTTTTAAACTGTGTATGCTTATTTATCCCTTCTATATATATTTTTCTGTAAATAGTAAATTTGCTGATTAATAAATGATTTGATTTGATTTGATTTGATTTGATTTGATTTGAACATATACATAGGCTCTCCATTTACATGCCATACAGACCAGTTCTTACAGGCCCAGAGCTCCTGTAAGAATTGTATGTTTGCACCTCGGAAGAAGACACGCACACTTAATTGGGATTTAAAGGCTGCACTCTTTATTGACAACATTAAAAGTTGGGGAGGCGGAATACTCCCTTCTGGGTCCAACCTGAAACTATGCTTTGAAGGAAATAACCAAGAACCTTAACTTGTGTGGCCTGATGTCCCTCAGAACTGCTAAATTTGTGTGGACTAGGTCACTCTCACTCCAGCCGCCTGGCTGGTCGGGGAGGTCCAAGGCCTCTCGTGACCAAAGTAGGAGGGAGGCAGCGGCTGCCAAAAAGGGGACCGCCTCTGTCCTTGTCAGGGGGTAGGGGAAAAGGGAGTGGGCTAGCCCTCATGGGAATGGGTTTCACAGACACCCACACTCTCACTCCTGTACTCCACCCCCCTTGTGCAGGGGAAAGAAGCCCATCAGGATAACGTGGTGGCCCGATATGTTTCAGAGAAACGGGGCACGTATCATCATTGGGCGTGGAGCACAAAACTAGGCCTGGGCCGAGGTTGCCCACTATAGGCTGCCACCCCACACTCACTCCGGGAAGGGTTCGGGGTACGGATGTAGTGAGGGACAAATGTGGCGGGGAAGGTGAGGGCCCAGCCGAGAAGGGGGAGCTGTAGGGGGAGGGGGCTCGCACACTGAGACAGGGGAAGGGACACACCCAGGATAGGGGTAGGCAGGAATCACACACTGCACTCACTCTCTCAATCACACACACACGCACCCCAGTAAGGTCAGGGAAAATCGGGGTTGGATAAAGACAAGCAAGTTCCCTCAACCACACCACCCAAGTCACACAAGCACTTCCCCACATGCTTCAATTCCCAATTTCCACAATCACTTAGCTTTGTATAGTGGCCAGTTTCAAGCTCCAATTACCGGCAGTGGGGATTCTCCCCCTGCCGGCTTAAGAAGTCTCAGCCATGCCCCCTTGGCATGCCCGGAGCCGCGCCGAGCGGCGCACGGGCTCCGGACGCGAACCCACCCCTCTGGGCATCCTCTGGAGCCGCGCAGTCCTGCACATGCCCAACTTGGTTGTCTGGGCAACTGCGGAAGTGTGTGGTGCCGGGGCTGAGCTCTGCTGTGGGGAAGGCCCCGAGCCGGAAGTGGTGCCGGCGGGGGCCGCGGGCACCCCCACCGCCTCCTTCCCCGTGCCTTGATCCCCAACCCTAACAGTCCTCCAATGTATAGCTCACCCCTCCCTCCTGGGCCTGGGTGGAAGCTGGCTGGCCCTGCTCTAGCTTCACCCATGGCTCCATCTCTTAAGGAGATGACTTAACACACAACTAAGTCTAATTAACTGATCCTTAATACCCTGGACCCCTGCAGGTGCGACAATGAAATACAACTAAGCACATCTGACCTCTCCCTTAGAGCCAATTGTAATTGACATGCACTGTGAGGAAGGCGAAAACAACTGCCAGGGCCCTGCGACAATCAGTCCTGACAGTAAAAAATTCCTTCCTGGCCCCCAGTAAAGAACAACCAGTTGTACATCCCACAGTGACATGAGGGAGGAGGGTGGGTGGGGGCTGCTGCTTGCGAGGTCTTCTTTGCATGACTGCTCCCTCAGCCACGCTTGCACAAGATGGCGCTCATCAAGTCCCACCTCATGACACTTGGCTCCACGCCCACCGCTGCTGCTCTTTGCGGAGACCAGCCTGTCCTCTTCCTTCTGAGGGGGGTGGACAGGGCAAAGCCCGTTCCCTTCTAGGCTTCCCCATCCACACGGGAGGGAAGGGGAGAGCCAGGAATGGGAAATCTTTCATAAATGTTCCTTAAAAAGTTGCATAGGCAGGTGGCAACCCTAGCTCCTCCTCCTTAGCCACCTGCCTCTTCCACAGACTCCCTCAGCACTGAACCTAGCTTTCAGCCCAAAAGCTGGCTCCGGCTACACCCAAGCTCAGCTGCATTATTTCAGGTGCTGTCGTTCACTGTGTACAGCACCTGGAGCTCTAGTACCAGCAACCCAGCTGGTGCTAGCTTCCTTATAGGACCAGACTTTCCATAAGACTGCATCCTGCCACAGTATTAGACTAAAAGATAACTAAAATGCACTTGAGCTTTCAATGCCCGCACTTTAGATCCATGTATGTATTTGGTATCTCTTGGTTGAGAGATCGGTGGGCAATAGGTTTTAGGGATGTGTGAACACAACGTGCTTCGGATGTTCGGTCGTTCGGTTCAAAACCCGAGTTCGCGTTCAGTTCGGCGGAGTTTGGTTTGGCAGAACTCGGCCAAACATCCAAAATAGCGCTATCAATACCAATACCAAAATAAAATTTAAAAAATTGGTATCAGTATTGTTTGGCCCTGAAACCACCCCTGGTCTCCACCCCTGGTGCCAGGAAGTCTGCTCCTCAGCTACCTCCCCCTTCCAGACATGTTTTTTCCCACCCAAAGTTACGTTTTTCCCGCCCCCAAACTCATCCAAACTTTTCTGAACTGTTCGGTCATTCGAACGTTCGGTTCGGATGTTTGGTTTGGTCATCTGAACAGGTCGAGTTCGGCTCAAACTCCGAACATCCAAACTGCATTCGCACATCCCTAATAGGTTTTATGTTCCAGCATGCACCTATTGAAGATTTCAGCCAAGTGTTCGGTTTCTATCCATACAACAAGTCTTGCTCTAGCTCTATTTGACCCATAGGGGTGTGCATGTTGTTTTCGTTACATCAATAATGAAAACGAAATTTGTTGTTTTATTGCAATAATTAAAATGACAAAAAATAATAACAAAATCAATAAAAACAAAGAAAGTTGTTATTGATTTTGTTATTGTCTAGCAGCCTGATGTGTTTTTTGGAGGGAAATGTGGTGAGGGAGCAGACATCTTGTAACCAGAAACAGTGTTGAACTCTTGAACTGGGCTTGTGATGGGAGGAGAAGGACCTGATGGATGTAATTGCTGGCTAATGAGCAGCGCAAGCAGGTCCCAGGCAGTTGAATGGCACCCTGTGGTTGCTCAATGCGTCTCAGGGGAGCTCTGAGGGAGGTCACTGCAACCCTTTTTACTGCGAGGCTGGCCTGCTTGACTCTGGTTCTGTGTTAGCTATTGTTCTGTCAGGGTGCATTTGCAAAATCTACTGGTTCTTGCACTAAAAATTCTTCCATATATATCACTACCACCTCACGTTTCCAATCCTTATTCCTTATCCTTACATTTTACCTTTTACGTTCCCCTGCTTGTTTCCCCCCTCTCTCCCTCTCCCTCTCTCTCTCTTGGGGAGAGACAAGCAGGGGAATGTAAAAGGTAAAACGTAAGGATAAGGAATAAGGATTGGAAATGTGAGGTGGTAGTGATATATATGGGAGGATTTTTAGTGCAAGAACCAGCAGATTTTGCAAATACACCCTGACAGAACAATAGCTAACACAGAACCAGAGTCAAGCAGGCCAGCCTCGCAGTAAAAAGGGTTGCAGTGACCTCCCTCAGAGCTCCCTCAGAGAGAGAGAGAGAGAGAGAGAGAGAGAGAGAGAGAATAGTTTAGATATATATATTAGAAGATAGATGTAGAATAGAGGTAGATTAGAGATAGTGGATATACCTCTGAGTTTTCCTTTTCCTTTCCCCTGTCTGTCTTCCCCCTCTCCATATATTATATAGATATCGGTATTAGTTGTGTGGATATATATAGATTAGATATTTAGATACTAGGCTGTTTTATTATAGGATAGGAATATTTCGTATTATACATAGGTTGGGTTTAGCTTAGATTCTGTGTGTGTGTGTGTATAAAAACACATACGTGTGCGTGTGTGTATCTGTGTCTGTCAGAGTTGAAATGTTTATAAATGGGTTGTTCTAGCTTCTTTGTGGTGATAGCCGATTTGTGGTTTCTAAAACATGTGCAAAGATCAGTAGTTGTCTTTCCAATGTATTTACTGTCGCATTCAGGCCGTTTTGAATTTAATAACATATATGAGATAGTTGGATTTACAGGTGATGTTCTGTTTAATAAAGTATGTCTTGCCAGTTTAAACATTTTAACTCTGATAGACACAGTCTTTTGGACTTGGTAATATTCCCCATAGAGAATCCACCAATACACAGTGGTCACTAGAAGAAAGGAAAAACTTTTGGATATACAGACTTCGTACCCTTACATCCCAAGGTCTCAACCTAGAAGTCAACTCCGAAGATCTTCCTCATTTTTAGTACTTCTCTCCTCCCTTTCAGCATCACCTGCCTTGGAATCTTTCTTCCCTCAACACTCTACACTCTGTTACCTTGACTCCCAGCAGCACACACTTTAAATATAACTGGTTACTGAAGACAGCAGAAGTTGAAACGTTTAACTAAAAGTTTTAATTTACCTCTGTTTGGTCATTCACTTTTTGACATATTTAATGACTAGTGGTTGACGGTATCCTTGTAGAATTCAGAGTGCACTTGTCTGTAGTCCTGTTCAGTTGCTTTTAACATTGTTCTACATCTATATCTATATCTATATATAATATAAATAAAACTAGATATTGTGTGTATACTGATACCAATACCAATAACGATACCAAAAACAAAATCTTCATTTGAAATGGGTACAGATACCGATAACAATTATAATGAAAAATGACATTTCGTTATTAACAAAAATGAAAATAACACATTTTAATAATGTACCTGGGCGTGCTCTTTCACAGGGCTGGTACTTGGCGTAAGCACGTCAGCAGGGCACTAAGAGCAGTCCAAGCTCCCACCCAAACAATCAATGGTTTGTTTTTTAGACAAGACAGATCAGCAGTTCTCCCAGCCCTGCAGGTGTTCACCTGTAAGATCCAAGCCAAACTCCTTTATGGGGCGGAACTGTGGGCCCCCTTTTATTCTAATATGGTTAATGGGGTCCAATCTAAGTTCCTGCGGAGGCTGGTAGGTGTACCCCCGGGCACTCCCTTGGCCGCAATACACTTGGAACTTGGCCAGAAACCCTGGTCGCAAGTTGCCAATGAGACTGCCCTGAAATTTTGGACCCAAATCCATTCCAGCCAGAGATCCCTGCTTTTGAGGGATTTAGGGAAGGACACCTTCAGCAGCAAATGGTCCGAGGCAGTGGAGTTGCAACTCAGACAGCTGGGGTGCTCTCCCGAATATCTTCTTCATAAACATCCAGATTCCCTCAGAGGAGAGATCCTCACCCGTTCGAGGGACATGAGTCGGCAGCTGGAAGTCGGGGTTGTGGGTCTTTGCCAGCATATTAGAGACTATCAGGAATGGATCCCTGAAATGGGGCAGGTGGCAGAATATCTAACCGCACCCATCTCAGGTAGGGCAAAGCATTTGCTCTGTTGTGCAAGATTTAATGCTTTCCCATCATGTGTCTATGAGGGACGGCTAGACGGCACACTCTATTCTGACCGTTTATGCCCGTTCGATAATGCCGAAGTAGAATCGGTAGCCCACATCATCTTGCATTGTCATTTGTATGACAACATACGCTTAAAATACTTAGGGCCTATCTTAAAGGCTCACCCAGGTAGATCAGACGATATCTTGATGACACTAATCCTTGACAGCTCTCACTGTGAAGTCATTAAGAATACTGCGGCCTTTTTGTTGCAAGCTGTCCATTATAGGAAGTCCTTTCTGGCTTATCTCCCTTTGCCCCCACTGTCCACTCAATTGTTGTCTGAACTAAGGGGCCCTTTTCGTAATAGTCAACTCTGCCTGGGTTGAGTTTGAGTTTGAGTTTAGTTGTGCAGGAATGCTGAAAATCCTGACTGTGTGATTATGCTGAACTTACAATATCTGTCTCAATGGGAATCAGCATAGGTCTTGGGTTGACTCTTGGGAAGATCAAAGACCTAGGGTTAGGACTACTTGTTTGTATTGTACTGTATTTTGTCCTTATTTGTTTGTTGCTATGGCCTATGGCTACATATAATAAATTATCTATCTTTAATAATGAAAACGATAATGAAAAACAACCTGGGGCCCTGGCGCACACCCCTATTGACCCATGCACAGCCATAGTTTTAGTCCTACACCTCACAAATCTCACTTTCTCTCTTTCCTTTCTCTAGGGTTCTAAACTTCTCACCCACTCCCGTCTGATGACTACCACAGTCTCAGCTATTCAGCTTGATAGCCAGGCAGTTTTGTGCTTTGCTAGTCTCTGTTTTTAGTTTTGTAACTCAGCAGGGTATATTGGTTCCTCTAAGTTCCACCTAGGTTCAGCATAAAGCCTTCACACCCTCCACTTGGTTATACTGTTTGACACCCCCTCCCCCATCTCTTTTCTTGCTGATTTTCTTAAAACACCATGACGGCTGATTTTGCTCTTGTTGTGAATCTTACCAAATAACATTGGCATTTAACAAAAACCCTGAAGTCTAAATGTAATCATGCTCATTTTGAGAGCTGCAGTCATTTGTCCTTGACTCATTTTTCCCAGAAATGATTGGCACAGGCATCTTTTTTTTTTTTTTGTAAGGATAGTTGGCTTGGCTCTCGCTTGGCTGGTCTTAGGAGATGATTTCAGTTACAGTTTTGCCTGCCAAGTCTTGTATTCCCTTGTGACCTAGTTTGGATTTTAAATTTCCAGCTAGACCACCTGCCTGGTGTTAATTAGTTATGGTTTCCTTTTTATATGCAAAATTGTTTAAACTTCATGAACTGGCAGAGATTGGCTTGGGCTTCCCTCTTCGTTCTACTGTACAAGCAGTGCTTCCTGGCTCAGCCTGTCATCTGCCCTATAAAAACAGTCAGACGACAGCAAATACGACAAATTACTCAGGGGGAGCCAGTGGGGGAAAGCACATGAGCAATTACTTACATGCCATAATCTGTACATAGACAAAAATATTTGTCTCTCACTACTTAGCTGGGTTTCTAAATTCAGTATCACATTGGAGGAAAGACGCCCCTAAGAAGTGCTAAACCTTACCATGTCTGTTTATTTTTAGCCAAGTGGCACAAATCTGGCAGCATTGTTCTTTTATACCAGAAGCATTTGCTACTCATTTATATTGTTTCTATATCAAGCATGACTGCCTATCTAGTTACTCTACTGGGTATTCACAGGGAACAGTAATTCTTGGTAATTTCTGTGCACCCTACCTGACTCATGTCTCATGTTTGATGAGAAGTTAGAACAGATTTAGAAAGATCAGGGCAGAACTCATGAAAGGCCCAATACAGCAAAGCAGTTAGAGATTTTACTGAAAACTTGTTGAGAAGGTATGAAAGCTGCCCATTCCCAACCTACCCTACCCGACTTGGCCCCACACAGATGCTCCCACCTCCACTTGCACAGATCAACATAGATACCCCCCTTTGTGGTCCATTCCCAGACTGCTTCCCCCACCTGCCTTGCTCCGCACAGATGTCCCTGCACCTCCCCTCCCGATTCCACCGGCTCGATGTACAAAAAAGGCTGAGAAGTCCCCCGATTTACATGCAGTTGAAAGAGCCTGACCTCTGTGTCAGATTTCAGGTAGGTCATATAATATGCACACGTAGAGAACACTCCTCCATCATTAAAGTTGATGAGAATTTGCATTGACTTTAAGTGAAAGATTGTGCCCACAACATGCTTTGCCATTTTACATCTGTGTGCCACTAACAGCAGTTTATAGCTATATTGATCTAAATTGACATGGATCCTCTTTCCATACCTTATATGAGCAAGGATACTCATTTGGTCACAGCAGGAGTCCTGTCATTCGTCCACTGATGTGGAAAGATGATGTGCCTCATCTGATATTGTGTCCTGTGTTGATACTCTGCAATGAGAATAGCTGAAATTCACTGTAGCAATTAGCTCACAAAAGCTGTATTGAAAGTGAGAGTTAAGGTTGTATCAGGCCACATACACGTCCAACCCACTCAAACCTTAAAAGCAAAGAATAGGTAGAAGAAAAGCTTCCTGCATCTTGTCATGTCCATATTGTCCGCCTATAACATGCTCCAGCTCCCTGCAAGGCTTTCGGTTGCAACAGCTACTGAAAAGCAGTGCATTCCCGACTTCACTACGCTTGCCTTTCAGCACTCACTCGAAACAGTGCACACTGACACCTGTGTATCAACAGACTGTCGTGCATTCAGCACATATTTGGAAGTGATTTGTCCTTGACTTGGCTGAAATTGCTGCTAAGCTTGAATACGAGTTTGGTACGCTGGTTTGCTTATTGCAGTATCTGTTAGAAGTGGAAATGAGAGCTTTATAAAATATTGGTGCACAGTATAAAGGAGGTGTATTTTGCTGTACCTGGTTATTTCCTTGCTTGAAAGGTTTTCAGTTGGTCAGGTGTACCTGACACAACCTTAGCTCACACCAATCTGAGTTTTGAGTGCTGATTTCTTGGGCACATGGGTATGTGTTAAACGCATTGGATGTTTCTACATGTTACTTTCCCATCATATTCATGTTGTTAAATGTGCAGGTGTCCACATAAAAATGAGTCCTCCTGTATGAAACACCCATGTTGTCTTTTCTAAAAAGTGAGAAACAAGTGTCCTGTGTCTTCCCTCCCTCGTACAAGTGTAACATGCATACATTTCCAGGCTCACTCCATTATCAGAGAGACATGGACAAATGTGAAGAACATACAATGTAAGGGCCCTTCTGGCTTCCCAGTTTGTTTGCCTGTGACTTCGTTTTGAGACTGAAATATACCCCTGACCCCAGAGAGCAAGAAAGACATGAAGAATATATCAAATATCAATTGGGACTGCAATCCCATCCACAGATGGCATGCCCTCACTTGAGACCCTAGTCCATAATTCGGAAACACAGAATCTGGCAGATCAGAAGTGGAGAACCTGCAGCCCTTGGACCAAATCAATCCCACAGCTGTTTTGTATTTGGCCTCTTTCTATTTCCTGAATTTGGTCCATGGCTCAAGTCCCTACCCTCAAGCATCGAAAGAGGGAGCTCAGGGGAAGGGAGCAGATATGAGGGGTAGCACTCAAGGCTAGGCAATGGATTCCTGGCACAGAACCATGATCCCTCCTCTCCTCCATTTTGAGCACACCTCTTAAATGCCCCCATACCAAGATCCTATCCGGAGCATGGAGCTTGGATTAATTTTCAAAGTAGGCATGCAGGAGGAATGAGATTCCACACCTAGCTCTAGGTAAAAGATCAAAGGGTATAAAAAGCATTTTATTGACTACAAACAGTGAGTTTAATATATTTTTTAAATGTAAAATGTAAGACCTTTATAAGTGGATGAATTCTTAGTTTCTTTGTACGAGTGATGAAAATATTAGCCTACAAGTTCATTTTCGTAAATATTTTCAGCTTCTAAGCCATTCAGCATGGACAGCAAATTTCAGCATCTCACTTCAGTACAAACCAGAGTTTTTCTTAACTCCAAATTGCCTTCTAACTACTGAAAGGGTGATCCTTTTGATGAAGTTCCTTCTGGCCCAACCCCTACATTCTTACATACCCCCACTGACTAGGGCCAGTCTGACTCCATTGAGTCAGAACTGCAGCCTTAATTATGGATAATCTCCGATGCTTATAAACAAGTCTTACAGGAATATGTTACCCAAATTTTCACACACATTTCCCTAATTTATGCAGACTTTGGAGGTAGTTTTGTCTACTATGCATATCTACTGCTATAACTCAAAAGTTAGAGGTTCTCTGGCTTGGCCCTTTTTGGATATTGTCACCTGCTCCCAGGTGCACGGGCACAACATACCCAAAGGACAGTGAGATACCATTAGTCATTTCTTTCCTGTGAACAAAAGGAGGCTCTGGGGTACGTTTGTACCCCAAACATAATAGAAATTGCCATATGGGGTCCATTTGTACCCTGGGAACTCTTACTATAGGCATAAATGGACCCCAAACAACTTTCATTTTATGTGACAACAGATGCTGATATGTGCCAGAGCACATACACAAACCCATTCCCCCTGCAGACACACACATACACACACAGTCATAGTCTTCTCCACCCAACTCAATTTGCATATGTTATAACATAAGCCACACCCACAAACCCATCCCCTGCAGACACACAGGCCACTTTCAGACATGTCCCCCCCCCTCGCATATTTGAGCTGTGTGTGTGTGGGGGGGAGAATGTACAGCTGAAATATGCGTGGGAATCAGCTGGTCTGAAAGGTCCCCCACGCATGGCTTTGCCAGCAAAGCCACGTGGGACGCAGAGCTTAATTTCCTGCTCTGTTTTGCCATCAAAGCCACGCAGAGCAGCCGATTCCTGCACATATTTGGGCTGCGCATTCCCACCTGCAGCCCAAATATGCACAGGGGGGCATATCTGAAAGTAGCCACAGTCTTCCGCACTGTCATTCCACTGGCTGTGTGTGTCTTGTGGGGTATATTTGTACTCCACATGACTTTAGATCATCATTAATTCCTTCCAATGGTCTAAAATAATCTCTTTTGAAATGCAAATGACTACATTCCGGGGTGCATTTTTCAAAATTGCTGCCGAATTTGCAAATACATTGATTTAAAAAAACACAGTTAATATTGTTTGAACCTTTTTGTGTTACTTTTTAAAATAAAATTACTAGTTTTGAAATAAATGGTCATTGTTTACTGAATCTGCATCGGGGTACATATGTACCCCACAAGGCAACAAACATCACCCTTTTCACAGGAATTTAGTAGTGTTCTAAAGTTAGGCACGAGGAGGTCCAAGTTAGGAATCCAAATAAAAGTGGTCTCACTTTTACTGTTACTGAGTATCGCATCATCCCACTGAAGTCTATGGCCGTTTTCACATGGACACCCCTCACCCGACTCAGTGTTCAGGTGGATGCGTGTGTGTGTGTGTGTGTGCGTCAGTGTATGCAGCTGGCGG
Organism: Sphenodon punctatus; assembly: GCA_003113815.1. Taxonomy (NCBI): domain Eukaryota; kingdom Metazoa; phylum Chordata; class Lepidosauria; order Sphenodontia; family Sphenodontidae; genus Sphenodon; species Sphenodon punctatus. Next base: position 2,855,333 of record QEPC01013929.1, read on the forward strand.
TGGGTGGGGGGATGGGTATCCGCTCAGTGTTCACCTGTGTGAACACCAAACGTGATGGGTAGGGGTGCGTGCATGCTTCCGTGCAACACCCACCTCCACCCACAGAGCCCTCCAGAAAGCTGGAGGAGGCTCCATGGGTGGCGATGGGTGTGTGTCCGTGTAAAGGGGGACACACCCACCTCCACCCACCATGGCAAAACACCCATCCCCCACCACCCACCACCCTTCCGCCGTTGTAAAAAGGCCCTATAAAGAAGTGGCCTCTGAATATGAGGCACTAACTTGGTACAAGCAAGTTTGAACAACACCATCATAATGTTCCTATGCAAATGTGTCTACAGTATCTTCCAGCAGCCTCTCCAGGATATTTCTGAGAACGCTTTTGTCAGCTGGGAGTTGCTCTCTGCAATGTTCATGTCAAAGCAGAAACTGTTTGGCTGAATACCAGGTTATTGTAAATGTAGTGACATTGTTTTCCCAATTGAAATAAAAAAGAGTTGACTTTGAAATTCCAGCAGTGTAAGAAATGGAAATGAGGTTGACAGATCCTGAACTGTGCTTCAGGAATGAAAAGTGGGATCAGATGCCATTTTGAAAGGCAACATTTCCTGACTAGTTACTAAAATTGCCATCTGCTTGAGAAGCATAAATCATATATAAAATAGTTTACATGGGAAGAAAGGGGTGAATTATCCCATTGCTCAATATTGCAAAAGAAAGTTAAAAAAAGTGAAATTTGAAAAAGACAAAAAGCAGAGAGAGAGAGAGCAGAACTTGATTTGACTTTTTCCTAAGTTCCAGTACAGCAATTAATTTAATACCATTGTATTCCCCGCAAATCTTATAACTGTTTCTAGATCACAGTATTTAATAAAAAGTGAATTGAACTGAGATGCGTTTTGACTTGCTTATGTGTTATGGTGTAACATATAATTTTGTATGCTGGACAACTTGTATGGCCTGCACAACCAATTCAGTGTTTTGTTAAACTAACAACCCCTCACCCCCACGATGGCTCAGTACCACATCAGTAGCCTCTTGAGACATAGTTTGTTGAGCCTGATTATAGGCTCTGTGCAATTGAGCATATCTCAAGAATCATGTGTTCTGTTTCTAAAGGAGGATGTTATCACCCATATGCTGTCCTCTAAAATCTAGTTCCACACTGCAACTTGGCAGAAGAGAAAATGTGTCAGGGACCCAGGTTGGTGTTAGCGTTGTGCCAGGAGTCCTCAGAAAATAGTAATACCAAGACCAGAGTTGGGAGCCATCTTAGGTGTGGTGTCATGAGTCCAAGGCCAGAGCTGAATCTCAGGCTCCAAGACTCCGGCTCCAAGAAGGAGCCTGGAATGGAGGGTCAGGAAGCTGGACCCAGGTCAGAACACAAGGTTCTGCAGAGCAGTGATCTAGCAGTGTGGGAACAAGGCAGGGAGTAGGACAGAGTCTAGAAGTACACACAGAACTAGGGCTGAAACAAATCTGCCATTCTGTATTAAAAAGAATTTATTTGCATACTGAGATGAACTCCCAGATATCTAAGGGAGCTTTGTCCAGATGTGTGATGCTCATATATTTGTGGTCAGCCAATCAGATGCCAGGGCTATTTTTGTGAAACAGTTCACTCAGTTCACTATTGCTGTGAGCCAGGTCTGCAGATAGCTCCCCTGTGGTAACATAGTGTCAGAGTATCTGACCAAGTCTGAGACCAGCAGGCTCTTTGAAAGAGACAGACTATCTGAGCTCCCCAACAAATAATCATTAAGATCCAGCCTTGCATGGTAAAGAATTTGAAGTCCAATATTTTTCAATTTCTCTGATCCTTCTAGTCCATTCTTGGCATTGATATCTAGCTGTAGCCTGACGAAATGTAGCTGTGTATGTGTGTAATTATAACAGAAGGATCAGAAGGTTCAGCTCTGGTCAGACAGCAAGTTTTATTTTTCAGTTGTTTTTCTATAGGTAAGAGGCAAGAGATAAAATTCAGGCAACTTTTAGTCCCTCACAGACATTTGAAATCTTATTGGTTAAAAAAATGTAAAGTCTGTGTATTTCTATCCCCTGGAATAACTACTACAGTGACATGCAAATGGTGTATGTCATCACTAATTCCTAGGAACCATAAAGAAAATATACAAAAAGCTTAATGAACACAAGAAGAAAGGAAAGTGGTAACTGACATTTCTAGCTAGGGAATATGACAATCAGCAGTAGGGCTACCAGCCAAATCCTCTTATAGGTCTGAAAATGCTAAAAGCTTCACTGAGTGTAAACAAATGCCATGTTCTGAAGAGAGGAGTCTTGGGGGACAGGACTGCTAACCGTCAGTGGGTATGTTTCATGTCACCGCTCATTTTAAGCAAGTTAAAGAGAGCTTTGTGTACCTGCTTACAGACAGGAGCCGTGAATCTGTGACACAGGAAACCAGGGCTTTTCCCTCAGGCCTTGAAACAGATAATATAGATTCTGCTTTTATACTAATAGAATAGAATAGAATGTACCTTATACCATACATAAACACAAAATTCTTAAAATGCCTTCCCTTAGGCAAGTATTTATTCAGTTTATACAATGTAAAATAACAAGGAGACGTCAACTGCAGGTCAAAAGCATAGAGACTGATTTTGGAGCATTGTATAAATGCAAGGTTACCTTGTTATATTAACCTGTAATGAATTGAAATACTGTTGAAGGTTTTCTTGTTTTAATTTGAATACGCAACAGGCATAATACTTCATTATTAAAGTCAATGTGAATCTTGCCATTGTCCTTAAGTTCACCAAGGTAAAAACATGAGATATATTTTAAAAACTATGTAAAAATTAGCACTGGTCTGGAGTTTCATTGATGAAATTTGTCTAATAGAAAAGACTTTTTCCATCGTTGCAATGTTCTATGCTCAGATTTTGAAAGATGCTCCCAATAGAAAACAGTGCCATCCTCTTCACCGACTAGCCTCCCTCTTACAGTTCCAGCACTAAGAAGTGCCTAGCTGGCAGCAGAACTGGGAGCAGGTAAGAGTTTAAGTTCAGTTCCATTGGGAATGGTAGTTCTGTCTGCCCTGTGGACCTTATTGGAACCTGAACCCTGTGAGCTGAAACTGCAATTCTTAAGTATTTTTGTAGGTAGTATAGAACTGTATGGTCGAGCTAGTCTGGGGATGTCTGACTGTTAGGACTAGTGCTGAAACGAGTAACTGCTACTCTCTAGTAACTGGCCTGATATTGCAGTATCTGCTCAGATACCCATTTTAGTATCTGGAGGTTATCAGGTTAAGTGGATTATTGTTTACTGAATTACCATTTTACTTTTTTCATTTTTTTAACTACCTCGCTTTGTCTGGATTGGTATAGTAATGAGGTAATTTGCTAAATGGTAATATCTGGTATTCCGGTTTGGAGGTAAACCGTTGTGGTTACTGGATCATTCCTGAATAACTGACAAGCTATCTGGAGTACTGGATATAAACCATGGATATTTTTTTTCCCTCTCTGTTTCAGTTCTTGTCAGGACCTGGCATTGACCAGCAACTCACACCTACTCCAAGGAACTGAGACAAGTTTGTAGTCCAAACAGAGAACAGTAGGAATGTGAGAACGCTGTTCAGACATTTGGAGTTTGGCCCGAACTCAACCAGTTCGGATGCCTGAACCGGACGCCCAAACCGAACGCAGAACCCCCCAAACAGTTCGGGCATGTTTGGGCAGGTTTGGATGGAAAAACCTGGCTGGCAGGTCCAGGGAGGGGGGACAGCTGAGGAGCAGACTTCCTGGCCCCAGGGGTGGAGAGAGGCTTGGACTAGCAGTCAGCCTGCCCAATCACAAGCCCTCTTTTCCTCAGACCACTGGCTTGGCAGTCTGCGATTGGCCAAGGGCTAGGCTGCACAGAGCAAATGGGGCTTGTGGTAAGGTGGGCACAGCAAGTATCAAAAGTAATTGCCCTCCCCCACTTCCAATTCATTCTGAGCTAGCCACTGATCCTGTCAGCAGATGTTTTCAGAACTCTCCTTCCCCCAGCAATTTGTGTTCCTTCCAATTCATTGCCATCCTCCTATTTCACCCATTTCCACACATTTACCTCCATAGTTTCATTTATTTAGATTAGATAGATTTAGGTGTTATTTTTGTTATTTTTGTTTTTTTGTTATTTATTTATTTATTTATTTAT
>QEPC01013938.1:26630-41210 GCA_003113815.1 Sphenodon punctatus
CACAAAAATTAACCCACCACCCCACCCTCCCCTCCGAAGGCCTGGGCGAACAGCCAAGTCTTACAAATACGTCAAAAGGCCAAGAGGCCCGGGGCCAGGCGAGCCTCCTCTGGGAGGGTATTCCACAACCGCGACCCAGCCACCGAGAACGCCCTCTCCATTGTGGCCCCCCGTCTTACACGGGGAACCTCCAGAAAGGCACCCCTGGTGGACCGAAGGGATCACTCTGAGGCACGGAGGGCGAGGCGGTCCCCGAGATAAGAGGGGCCCAGACCGTGCAGGGCTTTGTAAATCAATACTAACACCTTGAATCTGGCTCGGTACGCTATAGGCAGCCAGTGCAGAGCGCGGAGCACCGGTGTTACGTGCTCACGCCGGCCCGGCCCCGTTAGGAGACGGGCTGCCGCATTCTGCACTAGCTGCAGCCTCCAAGCCAGAAACAAGGGAAGCCCCACGTAAAGCGCGCTGCAGTAGTCTAGCCTGGAGGTGATGAAAGCACGGACAAGAGTGGCCAGATCAGGCCTGGAGAGGTAAGGTCGAAGCCCCCGTACCAGATACAACTGACGAAAGGCGGCTTTAGCCACCGCCTCCACCTGCCGATCCAGACAGAGGCCTGAATCCAAAACCACCCCCAGACTCCGAACCTGAAGAGCAACAGGCGGGCGGGCACCCCCTATCCGGGGGGCCAGCACCTCCCCCGCCCTTCCCACCACCATCACCTCCGTCTTATCGGGATTGAGCTTCAGTCCGCTCTGCCGCATCCAATCTGCCACGGCCTCCAAACATTGGGAGAGTAACGAGACAGCAGGACCTAGGTCAGTTGAAATATAACCCTGATTTTTAAAGAAAGAAAGAAGCTTGTTCATACTTGTATCAGTAAGCCATTTGCATCACTTGTGTCTGCATTTAATGTGATGTACATGCAGTAGCGGTAATCCATTGTAAGAAGAATAAAGCTTACAAGTAGCAGTCTTTAATGTACGTATAACTTTTGTGTGACTTGCTGATTCTTCTTCCCAGTGATGCACTTTGACTACTTTATTACTCTCTGTATTCACTAACTATTCTGTGTTGTATGTCAAGTATTCAAAGAAAACTTGAAGACAAAGTGTTTAAGCCATGACTTCTTTATTAGCTCCTGCCTCAAGCTACTTCTCCTGAGTTCTGCCTGATGTGATCTTAAAGAGACTTTCTATTCAAGACCTTGTAAAGTAACCTTTCTACATCGTTTCCCAAACCACATATTTCCTAGCATTGGGAAACTGTTAGCCAGAAAAGAACAACTGTCATAACTACTAAGTTTTGTCAGCAGTCACACTGTCTTGAACTGTGGTCCCATTGTTAAGAAGCAGCTTTGGACTACATACATTCTTAGATCAAAGACCTCTAATGAAAACTGAAGGGCTTCTAGTAGTAGCAAACCTTGAAACAGTCTCCAGTGAGTTCTGCATTTTGCCATTTTCCTCCACCTTGTTGGAGATCAGTCACACTCACTCTAAGTTCAAGTTTAAGGTAAAATGTTGTTTGGGTCAAAGAACTTGGGTGACCCTCTGTACATTCAACCCTGTCTAGTGGGACTTGTTATGGTTACACAGTAGATATTGGTCTTTTTTCCTCATAGTCAGTACTACTGAGCCAATACCTCAACAAACAATTAAAAGTAGATCAAGTAAAAATTTGGAACCTTTTTAAAGAAAAGAAAAAAAAGTTGAAAATATAAATAATATTTTATTTTTGTAAAGTTTGTGGATTGAAAATATTTTTTTCTAACAGTCAAAAATCAGTGGGTACTGGTGATTCCACACACCCCCCCCGAGTATTTTTTAGCTCCATTTTCTGTTTTCTTCAATGAAGGAAATAAATCAGTTTTCAGTATGTTTTGGATGTAAAATAAAAAAACCAAGCAAATCTTTAAAAAAAATAAATTCACCCTGATTTCTGGAAAAAAATATGGCTTCGCCTTAATAATATAGCTAATATGGAAATACCTTTTCATCCTTCATTTGCATTACTGTGAATCTTTCCAGACTTGCCTGTTATAAAGGAAAGAAAGTTGGCATGTCAACAATTAAGACTTGCAGCATTACACACTATTCTGCGTAAGTGGAAATCAGTGAAGAGTTTGTCAATATATCCATGGATTCAAAGGGTATGGTTTACATTAACCATGGAAAGAATACAGGCGGATATCCAAGGAGACCTAGAAAGATTTTATGCAATCTGGAATAATATATGGGAGCTCATACAAAAATCTACAAATACTAAAAAAAATCAATTTGTCTTAAAAAAAATTAAAGTAACTGGATCCTGCAGGGATGCAAATAGATCCCTCCCTGAGTGTACATCAAAATATCACCTTAATTGTGGGACTCTAAAATGCCACGTATAGAAGCAATATACTTTAGTTGGGCAAGACAAATACTTTTTTTTTTTTTGGTGGCTGTTGTTCTTTTGTTAATTATTGTTCTTTTCATTTCAGTTACATTTTAAAGTTTTGATTTAGTTTATTTTCGGTACTGATAACTGATTTTCAGTTACTGATTGATTACACTGTAAGGGCAAAAAAGTACAATAATTCTGTATGATAAACTGGACCAAGGCTGTATCGGGCTAGGCCCATAATGGTCCAATTTCCTATTTAATTGTAATATTGTATTGTGCTTTACTTACCAATAAATGACATTATGTTTTTTTTAAAATTCACCATCTATATGGTTTGGATAGTCATTGCAGCATGTAAAAATATTGCTGCATCGACTACAATGGTTTTGAAATAATACAGAATTGGGTGGTTTGGGCTTTAGAGCCAAGATGAAGCCTTGTGGGGGGAAAATGTGATCATGTGTCCGGGATACTGTCTTTTATTCTTGACTCTGACCCTGCCTTTCTGTATGACCTTGAGTAAGTCTCTTAAACTCAGTTTCCCTGCCTGCAAAATGGGACTAGTGCTAAGAAAGCTGCGCAAACAGATCTGCAGAGGAAAGTCATTAGAGAAATGAAGTGCAATAAGTCCTTTTCTGTACTCACAAGTTGGTGTGTAAAAATAACTGCATCACCGAATTGACCTGTTTACTGATCTAGTTAAAAGTGAACTGGACATCTAAGCCTTGATAGTTCCCACACATACACATCTGAAATGAAAAAATGCTACACATGGAATATTTTGTCCCTGCAACCTTGTAGAGCCATGCTTTAAAAGTACCGTACATGTCAGCATCACTGGCTATAGCACTGGGGATCCTACATCATCCCTCCCCTGCCCGTGGTCATTTCCCCTGGTCTACAGTTATTCCTGCAGGACTGGGAGCTAATTCACATCTTGTCCTACCCATGTAGGCATTTTTGTCAGTTAGTTACACATCCTGCCTCCAAGACAGTGAATATACTAAAACAAATAGCATGGAATGCCCATTGGAAACATTGGCCTACATGTTGCCTCCATTAGGAAACAAAGAGGATGTATAAATGACAATAGGCTTTAATGGGCTGTAAAGCCCTGCAATCGATCTCCATCACTGCCAGGGAGGAGAAGTTGGGAGGTTGTGGAATGACAAAGAGTGGACAATGGAGAGCAAATGGAATGACAAGAGACTGGCTGGAATGACAGGGGGGCCACAGGAAATGGGTGGCATAACAAGGTATTGGGGTGGAATGATACGGGGCTGGCTAAAATGACAGGGAGGAGACCACTGGGAAAGGGTGGAATAAGAATGGCTGGAATCACAGGAAGAAGGCTACTGGGAATGAGTGGACTAACAAGGAACTTGGTGGAATGAGAGGGCCCAGGCTAATGGCAGAGAATGAAATAATGAGGGACTTTGTGGAATGACAGAGAGGAAGCCACTAAGAGAGGGGGTGAAATATTATTTATTTATTTATTTTATTTATACCAAATCTTTTATCCTGCACCCTCCTGCACTTGGGCAGCTCGGGGAAGCACACAACATTAAACATAAAACAATAATAAAACCACTTAAAATACTACAATATATAAATATATAAAATGGACACATAACAATTCTGGCAGCAAGGCAAATAACACGCCCCACCCCCCTCTGAAGACCTGGCAGAACAGCCAGGTCTTACAACATCTACAGAAAGAGGGGAGGTCTGGGGAAAGACAGGCCTCCAGTGGGAGGGAATTCCACAGCCGAGGTGTGGCCACCGAGAATGCCCTCTCTGCCGTCGCCACCGGGCATACCCCGGGGACTTCGAGCTGGGTGCCCTCGGCCAACCGAAAGGACCATGAAATGACCCAAGGCCTGAGGCGGTCTCGCAGGCCTCGGGTTGCATTTGTATGCCGTCCCCTCCTGCTACCAGCATCTCGGGTGGCTAACAACATTTTAAAACATATAATAAAAGTCATTAAAATCAACATTTTCCAGAATTAACCCCCCACAAAAAAACAATAAAATTCCACCCTAGCCCAACCCACCCATCCCATCTCCCTCAGCAAAGGCCCGACGGAACAGCGAAGTCTTACACTTTTTAAGCAAAGAGGGGAGGTCAGCGGTCAGGTGGGCGTCCAATGGGAGGGAGTTCCACAGCCGCGGTGCAGCCACCAAGAACGCCCTCCTCATGGTGGAAACCCGGGGGATCTCAAGAAGGGTGCCCCCGTATGACCACAGAGGCGGTCCTGCAGACAGTTAGGGCCCAGGCCATTTAGGGCATTAAAAATTAACACCAACACCTTGAATTGGGCCCAGAAGACTATTGGCAGCCAGTGCAGAGAACGGAGCACTGGAGTAATGTGCTCGCGTCGGCCCGTCCCCTTCAGGAGATGAGCCGCCACATTATGCACCAGTTGCAGTCTCGGGACTGTCATCAAGGGTAGCCCCACATAGAGCGCATTACAGTACTCTAATCTTGAGGTAATAAAAGCATGGATGATTGTGGCCAGGCTGAGTCCGAGACATATGGCCTAAGCCAATGTACCAGGTGTAATTTGCGAAATGCACCCTTTGCTACAGCTGCCACCTGAACATCCAGGTGGAACTGTGGATCAAGGAGCCCTCAGACTATGGACCTGGGATACCAGGGGAGGACGGACCCCATCAATGATGGGCGCCATCACTCCGCCAGCTTTCCCCACAACCATCACCTCCATCTTGTCAGGATTTAACTTTAAGAGGTTCGCCCTCATCCAGTCCCTCACAGCTGAAAAACACCGGGTAAGCACCGAGACTGCTGGACCTGGGTCTGATGAAAACGAGAAATATAGTTGAGTGTAATCAGCATATTGATGACACCTTACGCCAAACTCTCTAACAACCTCCCCCAAAGGCTGCATATACACATTAAACAAGAGAGGGGACAAGATGGAGCCCTGAGGAACTCCACACATGAGGCCCTGAGGAGAAGATGAATAATCACCCAGCACCACATGCTGGGTTCTCCCGGCCAAGAAAGAGCGGAACCATTCAAGAACAGCCCCGCTCATCCCTTCCCGGTCCTGCAGCTGAGTCACCAACAACTTGTGATCAACAAAATTAACAAAATCTAACAAAATTAACAGGGTTGAATGACCCTGGTCCAACTCTCAGGAGAGGTCATCGACCAAGGCCACAAGCGCAGTCTCCGTGCCATAACCCGGATGGAAGCCAGACTGCGAGGGATCAAGGAAGCTGACTCAGTCAAAATGCTCCTGAAACTGTTGAGCCACCACCCGTTCAATAACGTTCCCTAAAAAGGGAAGGTTAGAGACCGACTGATAGCTGGCCAGGGCGTCAACATCCAATGATGGCTTCCTGAGCTAGGGTTGCACCACCGCCTCCTTGAGGCAATCCAGCACCCTGCCCTCCCAAAGGGAGGCGCTGACTATCCCGGTCAGCAATGACCCTAATGTCCCCCGGCTGGCCTTAACCAGCCATGACAGGCACAGGTCTAATTCACAATAGATGGCTCGAACAGTCTCAAGAGCATCACCCACATCTGAGGGATCAAAGGATTTGGATCAAATGCAGAAAGTCCTGGCAAATGGTTTTACTGGGAAGGGCCTGAGTGGAATGATAAGGAGGCGGCTATGGGGAGTAAATGGAATGATGTTCCTGGGTGTAGGTACAGGGAGGAGGGTATAGGAAATGAGCAGTACAAGAAGTGTCTTGGTGGAATGGCATGAGGAAGTCACAGCAAACAGGTGGCATGATAAGGAACATAGAATGACAGAGAGGAGAAAACGGGGAGCAGGTGGAATTACAAAGTACAGGATGGAATGACGGAATAGGATCTGGTGGAAGAATTCCCTCCATGTTGTCATTCTTTTTACCACTCCTAATTTCTCTGTCATTCCACTGAGTCCCATGTCATTTTGCTAGCTCCCTAGAGACCCCTCAATGTAATTCCAACATTCCCTTGTCATTTCCCCTGCACCCCATTGTCCACTTCATGTAATTCCAGCCTCTCCCTGTGTGGCAAAGTGCTGGGGGTAAGTCCTTTTAGGGACCAGGCCCACAGCTAGCCAACACCCTGCTATGGTACATTCCCACTATCTGAGACTCAACTAGGGGTAATGAGCCCACGTATGGGCAACTCAGAGTCATGTGGCTCACAACTGGGTATAAGAGAGCATGAACTTCTAGTTAAGAGAGTGATGGTCAGGGAGAGGTCAGGTGGGAGTTGTCTCAGAGGGATGAAACTATGGCTTTTTTTCCCCAGGCAGGAGAGGAAGAGGTTGGAAACTTGCTCAGGGGTTCTGGAATATGAAGCTGGCTGAATGGAATATGAAGCAGATCACTCTGAAGCTGGCTGGTCAATTAAATCAGCTAAGGGGGCTTGGTACAAAGTCCTGCCTTGTAAGGGAAAACCAGTCTGGTAAGGCTTCCAGCCTAAGAGAGAGGGCTTTGTAAAAAATGTGACTGTGATTGTGGATACGGAAATAAAGGGAGCGCTGAAACAGCTGCTGTCGAGTGTAGTTTTGGGACCTGCTCCTGCTGTTTAGCACTGGTACAGGACCAGTTAATCACACCTGTGCTCCTGACCCTGTCATTCTTCCCCGCACCTTGTCACTCCATTTGCTCCCCTCCTGGTCATTCCATCCATTCCCCCTAAAATCTTCCTCATTTTCCCAACCAGTCCCTCAGCATTACTTGTCTCTGTATGCCTTTCTCTTTTGTCATTCTACATGACCCTCTTTGACATTCCAACTGCTCCACCAAGCCCCTTGTCATTCCACCCGTATCCCATGCAACACCTTCCTTGTAATTCCACCCAATCTGTTGTCATTCTATGGCCCCCTCCTTGTCATTCCACTTGGCTGTAGATCAACCCATCTGTTTTCTATGACCCACTCCTTGACATCTTGCAGAGCAGTGACCCACTCCTTGACATCCTTTGTCGCACCACCTGCTCCCCTGTCCTTTTCATTTTACTTTCATCATTCCATCTGCTCCCTATGGATCCTCACTGTCAATCCGCCTAGTCCCTTGTCATTCCACCAGCTGTCTATAGCCAACTCTTTGTAGTACTACCTAATCTTTTGTCATTCCACCATCTGCCTGACACCCCTTGTCATTCCACTTGGTCTCCATCAGTCCCTTGTCAGTCCATCTAGTTCCTTGTCATTCCACCTGTTCCCATGGTTGCCTCTTGTCCATTCACCTGCTCCTTCTAACGCCCCCGCTTCTTATTCCTCCTAGTCCCTCACCATTCCACCTGTTTTCCTTTGCCCCACCCCCGTCCATGGTCATTTTGTAGTTTCCTATCATTTCCTGTTCTCTTTAGCTTTCCTACTTGTCACATCACCTTCTCCCTTTTCATTTCACTCATTCCCTATGGCCTCCTGATCTTGCTCCTTCCAGTACCTTATCACACCATCCACTTCTCATGGGTCCTCCCAATATCATTCTAAGCAGTTCATCATTTCATCCATTCCCCCAATACCCACCATGTCATTCCACTCAATCCCTCATAATTCTCAATCATTCAGCAATCTTGTTGTTTCATTCTCCTTAACTACCTCCTTGCCATAGCAGTCACTCTTGAACATGTCTAACCTTCTTGTCATTCCACCTCATCTCCTCATTTAGACCTTTCCCCATAACTTCCTGAATATCTTTCCATCGGCCCTTCATCAGCCTCTCATTGTCATTCCACTTAGTCCGTCAGCCCACCCATTCTCATTCCACCCACTGTCTATGGCTTTCTCTGTCATTCCAGCCATTTTGGTCATTCTACCAACTCCCGATTTCTACCCAGTTCTTCATCATTCCACTGCTTCCCATGGCCTGCTCACTGTACCCAGAACTGTGGTATTCCACCCTTTCCCCATTATTTGTCTCTTCACCCAGTCCCTGATCTTTCCACCCATTCCTCATGACCTACCATCTCTCATTCCATTCAAAACGTTGTCATTCCATCTGCTTCTTGTGGCTTCCTCCATGCCATTCCATCCAGAAGAATGCCATTCAATTTGTTACGGCCACCAATCCCCCCACTCCCAGTGGCCTCTTCTCTGTCATTCCACCTCCCTGGTCTGTTTTGTCATTCCATCTCCTCTCCACTTCCCATTCCTGTTAGAGAAGCCACTCGCTTGTACTGTGTGACAGCCCATGAAAGCTTATGGTCATTTGTACATCCCCATTATTTCCAATAAGCATTTGTGTTGCCTCCATTGTTTCTGCTGAATATTCCATTATCATTCCTTTTAGTATATCCCATTCTAGGCCACTTGCTCCCCCACCCCATATTTATTTATTTAATCAATTTATATCCCACCCCTCCTGAAAACAGCTCGGGGCGGCTAACAATTTCAAAAATATAATACAATTATAAAAATATTTTAAAACACTCATAAAATCACAATTAAACACGGCTAGGGTGACACTAAAACAATTAATACAATAAACAAGGGTGGAGGAAGATAAAAAAAACCTAACCCCCCTCCCCCAAGGTCTGCGCGAACAGCCAGGTCTTGCAATTTTGCCAAAACGTTAAAAGGCTTGGTGCCAGGTGAGCTTCCTCCGGGTGGGAATTCCAAAGGCGCAGCCTGGCCACCGAGAATACCCTCTTCATTGTGGCCCCCCGCTTAACACGGGGGACCTCCAAGAAGGCACCCCCGGCAGACTGAAGGAGGACCTCTGAGGTGTGGAGGGCGAGGCGGTCCCTGAGGTACGAGGGGCCCAGACCGTGAAGGGCCTTATAGATCAACACCAGTACCTTGAACCTGGCTCGGCGCACTATTGGCAGCCAGTGCAGAGTCCGGAGCACAGGTGTTATGTGCTCCTGACGGCCCGTCCCCAACAGGAGCTGGGCCGCCGCATTCTGCACTAGCTGCACCCTCCGAACCAGGAACAAAGGCAGCCCCACGTAGAACGCGTTGCATTAGTCCAACCTCGAGGTGACGAAGGCATGGATGAGGGAGGCCAGCTCCGGGTCAGAGATGTATGAACGCAGCCTCCGCACCAGATATAACTGGCGGAAAGCGGCCTTCGTCACTACCTCCACCTGTCGCTCCAGGCGGAGATCTATGTCCAATATCACCCCCCAACTCCGAACCTGCTGAGCTATAGGAGGGTGAAACCCCGCCCCATCAGGGGGGCCAACACCTCCCTCACTCTCCCCATCAACATCACCTCCGTCTTCTCGGGGTTGAACTTCAGTCTGCTCTGCCACATCCATTCCGTCACAGCCTCCAAACACCAGGATAGCAATGAGACGGCAGGGTCTGGGTCAGCTGAAAAAGAGAGGTACAGCTGAGCATCATCAGCATATTGGTGACAACCCTCAGGGTGATATCCCTCAGCAGCCATGCAAGGTGCTGCCTTCTGACTGTGGAGGATGACAAGCTAGGACCTGGCAAATAGGAGGTGTCTATGTGGGTTTGACCCCCTTGGTGGGCCTCAATGCCAGCCCCACCTAGGCTACATCCCAGACTCCAGGCTTCTTTAGCTCCCCAGCATGGCCTCTCCCCACATTCTAAGCCCTGCCTCCCCTTAGCCCCGCCTCTTCGGGGGCCCAGGGTCCTGTCAGTTCTGCCAACTCTCTGGAGGGGGGGAGAGAGTTGGAAGTGTCACGTGACGGTTCCAATATGGCGACGCCGTGTTTCTCCTGCTGGTACTGAGGGAGTCGCGTCTCTTCCGGATCATGGGGCCCCATCGCGGTTGGCGCCTCTGAACCTTGGTCTGTTCCCTGCTTTCCCCCCCCTATGCCCGGGGGTACTTCGGCTATGCAGCCCCCGGTCCGGGAGCAGGACACCCGCACCAAGAGCATGTTCGTGTCCCGGGCCCTGGAGAAGATCCTAGCGGAGAAGGAGGCGAAGCGGCCCCCGCACGGGCAGCTCCGGAGAGCCTGTCAGGTGGCGCTGGGTGAGTCCGGGCTGGAGACCCGAGCGGCCCCCGGCCGCACAGATCTCTCAGAGCAGCGGGCTGGAGAGATTTCCCCTTTCCCCAGCCCGGATCCCTCACTCCCTGAGCGGCGCCTTTTCCTCCCAAGCCCCAGTCATGCAGGCAGCGGGGGGAGCAAGCAGAGGGCTCAGGCTGGGTCTAGGCAGCGCTCCCTTGTCCCGAATTCCCCACTTCTGAGGTGCTCCTTCCCCTCCCAGTTGCCAGCTACACAGGCAGGTTTGGGGGTGACCTGTCAGTGCGGGGGCTCAGGCTGGAGAGCGTCCCTCCGCTGCTTTCTCAGTGGTCCTTTTCCCTCCAAGTGCCCCGTCAGCGAAGGGGTGGGAATGGTGTCTCTCGGAGCATGGGACACAGTCTGGGGCTGGGGAGCTCTCTGAGCGGACCCTTTCCTTCCCAGGCCGCAGCCACAGCTGTGGGACCCATTGGTGGGCTCCAGGGCTGGCCTCTCCCTTCTCCAGGACTGGCATCGCTATTCCTTGAGTAGCCCCATTGTTGTTCTCTGGTCCCTGCCCCCTCCCTCTAGTCTGAGGTGATCGCTGTCCAGGTGAGGGGGGACATTTGCTCTCTTTTCCCCTCCATGAGTCTGCCAGGTAGTCCTCTTAGGGCTTTCCTGTCTGAGTATGAACCTCCCCAGCCAGCTGCAGAGTCTCTGGCAGGCAGTGTGGAGCCCTGTCTCTGCCAATGGGCAGCAGGAGATCAGTGACTGAATTCGTCATTAGGACTCTGCAGGTTAAGCTGCCACGTTGGAGCCTTCTCGGTTTGTTAACCGATAACCTGCTTCTGGATCTTACTGACTCTCAGGGACTGTCCTGCTGTCCCACTGCCCTCTGGAGAAGTTTGGTCAGGGTGGGAAAGAGAGATTGTGCTCCCCTCTCTCAGTTCGTGAAAGGGGAGCAAGGGTTGTTTTATCTTTCAATACAAAGCATTAAGGTGTGGAATTTCATCCTAAATCAGTTGAGGACTATTTTAAACTAGTGCTGTAGTGAGTAGAGTGCAAAAAATGTACACACTCCAGAATCAAAAGAACTGGAGATGGGAAAGTTTCATTGGATCAGTCAGTCCAGTGTTTTCATTGGATCAGTCAGTCCAGTGTTTACATTTAAGTTAACATACTTTCTTCAGTCATTGCATATTGCCATTATTATCTTTTATTGCAGTAGCCATTCCAATAAATTAAATGTGTTACAGAAATGAATTGAAAAATGTCTTCTGGGAAAAAAAAGCAGTCTGGGGTTGCCTTTCTGCATTCAGTTCCGTGTGTGTGTGTGTTGGGTGTGGGTGTGTGTGTGTGTGTAGGTATTTGCTTCCATTGAATTGTTGAATTAGGTTGTAATTCTCAAAACATCTACTCTTAAGTATTCCAGACTAAGTAGTATGTGTGGTTTGGAGCACTATACCCTACAAGATGCAATAAGTTACAGACGGTTGAAGAGAGAAAGGAGGAAGGATGAGGTTAACTCTGATAACTAACAGTTAATGTGTACTAGATGTATAGCAGCCATTTAATTATTTTATAGCAGGACTTGCTATGTTCTGGGCATTTTCCAATCACTCCTGTTTTAAGGAAACTTCAGTCTAAAGACATAGGGGAGAGAGACTGAAAGGGAACAGGCTTCTTATACACAACAGAAATTAACAAGATTTGTTATGGGCAGAATGGCAGAGTTGGATCTTTAAGATGAATTTGAATGTGAACATTGTTGGCTCCTTGCAAATGAATTCCTATAGCAGGCAGCCTGAAAAAAAGGCACAGAAATGCTCATGAGACAATCTGACAAATTAATTTATGTTGGAGGCATATTCAGAATGGCGTTTGGGGTGGCATCATGAAGCTTGAGAAAAGAGGACATTTTCATAGTGACAAGAAACTTAAATTTGATACAGTATTGGCTCCTTTTACACAGGCAGTGGTGGGTGGCGGGATGGCTGCACTGCCGCAGTGAGTGGAGGTTTGCTGGATGACTCAGTGGGTGGGTGATGGGCGCATGCATGCACCACCGCCCATGCCGTTCGCACGGACAAACCCCCACCCACCCACCGCCGTGGCATTTACACGCATGCCCCCCCACATCGAACACCCTCCTGCACACCCGGTGGGGGTGTCTGTAAAAACGGCCATTGGGTGGAAAGCCAGTGGAGTGATTAAATGGTGTAAGAGGTTAACGTGTCTAAATAAACAAGCAAGAAAGATGAGTTCAATAAGTGTTCTTGTATGGACTTCAGAGAGGTAATCTTTGTGTTCAGGAAGCTGGAGAGGAGGATGTTGGATTGACCAACTTGGTTTACAAAGAGGGTCTCAAGCTTTTGGCCTATCATAATGTAGAGGAGGAAATGCAGGAGCTTGAAGTTAGTTTCAAGTAAAACTAAAAATTCTGCTGTTAATATCTTGGCTGTTCTGGTTTTCTAATGGCATTTGGAAGAAAATCAAAGGGATCTTGGCATGCTAACTTTAGAGAGAATACAAACTTTGTGTAGTGCTACTTTTTCCTAGATCGGTGTCAGCTTTATTTTTCCATTGCCATTTAGTAATCAGAAAGTATTTAAGGATCTAAGTAGTCAGTGACAAGGGGAGTATTAACTGAAACCCTTGTGTCAATAGGTGGACCTGGTTTTTTGTGGCACTGCATAGAACATCTTTAATAATAATCATCATCTTTATATAGTGCCCTCATGCCATGGCACTCGGAGTGCTTCACGCATAACAAATTAACACAACTTTTAATCTTCACAACAATCATGTGAGGTAGGTTAAGCTGAGAAAATATTGTGAATGGCCCAAGATCACCCAGTCAGTTTCTGGCTAAGACGAGATGTGAACCAGGGTCCCCCCTACCTCCTGATCCAAGTACTGTGCACTTAGCCATTACACCACACTGGCTTTAGGGAAAGCTGGTGATGTAGCTTTGAAATTGTGGCTTGAAACCTTCTTTAATCACAGGGTTAGGGACTCTTCCAGTGGAGTGTTGGGTTAAGAACTTCCTTTAGTGAAGCAGAATTATTTTTGGTACTTGTTTATAATTTTAACTGCTTAATAAACTTGTATTTTCTCTTTAATCCCCTGGGTATGTATTGAAACTGAGTCAAAATGTTGTGTGGATTGAAATTTCAACTAGTATTGGGAATGCGATGATCCCAAATATTTACCAAAATATTGATGGGCGCTTATTCAGGTTTGTCTTCTAATGTGGGGGCAAGAGAAGCTACAATGAGACACATGCCTTTTCTTGTCCATGGTGGGGGTTCGGCATCCAGATGGTTGGCTTCTTTTGCCTTCACAGTTCTTGTGAACATTCTACAAAACGATATGGTGTGATAATATTTGACCAGTCATAGTACTAATGCTGCACTTACCACAACTTGCTCTATACAGGCTGAGCTCTTTCTGTGTCAGTTTAAAGTTATGTTGGAGTTCATTTTCAAGAAGGGTGTACACTGAAGTAAGAACTCCAAAGCATGAAATTTCAAATCTAACTCTGGGAGCCAAAAAATATATATATTTTAGTCACCAGACTTTATCATAATATTAAACTGATCTTGACCCACTACACCCCTGAACTAGTCACCAGCCTCAGTTTTTTGGGCACCAATGGCTCTCTGTCACCTGCAAATTTGACGCCTTGGGAACTCCATTTTGCAAAACCTTATTTAAATGATTCCTTAAGGTAACAGGATTGAGAATAAGGTCTTGGTTTTAATAGGAGTCTAATGGGAATCATTTTAGCTTGGTGTTGAAGTGGTCAAGAGGTAGATCATGATCTACTGGTAGATCACAAGCTAATCTCCAGTAGATCACATTATGGGGAGGAGAACCAGTTGGTTGGAGATCCCTTTGGGGAAGAGAATTGTTCATTAATGTGGGATTGTTAGCTCTCGGGCAGGGATCGTGTCTATCTTATTCTTTGTGAAGTGCCAGGTACATTGCTATCACTATATAAATGCTCATAACAACAACAACAACAATAATAATAATTCTTGTCCAGAAGAGACAAGGTACTATCTCTGTAATTTTGAGTCTCTTCTGGCTGATCTCCCAGCTTCCTAATGCCAATCCTTTCCATTTGGTTACAAGTAGGCCAGAAAATTGGACTTTGTTGTGCAGAAACTCCCCATGTCTGTAGTAAAAATTATGGTTTGCAGGGTACAATATGAGGTATAAAGCAGTTGCTTGGGAAGGTTTCCCTGTGTAACCCTATTTTGAGACTTACATTTAATCCTGTAAACCTCCCCCCCCCCCCCCCCCCCC